>NBZA01004086.1:0-48132 GCA_003054995.1 Aleochara bilineata | reverse complement strand
CATTCGATTTTAAATGAAATTTTACACAAAATAAGTGGTTAAACCAACACCTTGCCTTACTTCTAAGCAAAGTTATTAGAGTTTGAAAATTTCCTAATTTTCAAAACAAAAACAAAATTTATAATTAAGTACAATAGAAGAAGGAGGTTAAAGTCGAATATCTCCCGTTCTATGGCGAATAGTTTAAAACTGTTTTAGCTTTGTTATCTACGCGGTTTGAACATACTTTTGATATAATATTATTGGTCTAGAAAAGAAAATATTTTTTGTAATGTTAGGAACCGCGGAATACACGTTGGGAAACACTGATTTAGGTAGACATTATAATCATCAAGATCAAAATTCACTCACCATTTCGTAGACTGCTAAGGAGTATATCAAGCAGATGACGATGAAAGCCAGCAGCTGCGCGAGGTGGCGGTTTGCGTGGATGGCACGTGAGAACCTCGCGATTCGCGATGGAGTTTTCTGAAACGTAATGTAACGTAACGTAACTTGATATACTAGGAAGCATCTACGACACACGATGCTATAATTTGGCCCTTAGAACGAGAGTTTTACCTGAAATTTGTGCACGTACGTGAGGGATGTAATTGTGAGGATAATTAGACCGACTGGAACGGCAAGATAGAGCAGCTCGTGCTTGCTGAAACACACGAAACACGCGGCACAAGTCAATTCAATTCCGTAATTATCTCGCTTCGCTGCCGTGCCGTGGCGTACAACTTACGATTGCAGGGCTAAGAGGTGCACGATCACCATCGCAATGTAGCAGACGATTGAACACAGAAAGTATAAATTCAACATGCGATCCTTCTCCTTGGTGTACTGCACGGCGTGGACACACAACAAGTGGATAATTTATGGCGGAAGTTCATTGTTAGTGGGTGGATGGGTTCAAATACCTTGTGCTCCTTGAGGGGGTCCTTGAAGAGCAGCAGGAGCACGCGACAGTGCTCGGTGCGCAGACGGTCAATGCTGCGGGCGTCGATGGCGCGCATCAGGTACTCGTTCACTTCATCTTCGGGGTCCTTGAGTAGCTCTTGTGGCTCGGAGAAGCCTAACCTGAACGGGCACAAACATGTTTAAGTGCACATTTGCATTGAGTGATCGGGCGATCGATTTACTTGACATTCGACCGGCTGTTGGCGTGACCCATCATGCGCATCTCCTTCGAGACGCCGCTGCTGGCTGGGACGACGGGGTGGTGTTGCGGCGACGCGCTCGTCTGTAATTGAGCGTCGCGTTTCGCGTTGAGACATGATAATGAATGACAGTCTTCGTATCTCACTCACCCCACGGTAGGAAGATGCCACTATCAGATACGTCTCAATGTTATGGTCCTTCAGGTAGGAATTGCGCTCCCCGCCGTTGCCAGGCTCCACTTCGTAGTCGTCCTTCAGGCACTTCAGCGTCTCTTGTGTGATGTGAATGCGTCTGTGAATGAATGGATGTGGGAAAACATCGTATCGCATCGCATCGCTATTGCGTGCAGTTTAATGAAGTACTCACCCTGGAATGCCGCCGCTTTCCATGTAGTTCGCCAGGGTGACGTCGTTGGACCAGACGTCGAACTGCCACTTGCGAAGCCCCAATACCCCGCAATGCACGCGCCCGGTGTGGATGCCCACGCGCATGTTGACGTTCACTTGCATCACTTCGCGCACCAGCCTGTGAATCACAAAAAACAACACAGAAAATATCACGAAATGCAATAACAACATTGAAGCACTCCAAGTCAACAGCAACTCAACACAACACAAGTCAAGTCAGTCGAGCCATAAGTAAATAAAGCAAATAAATGCACATTAAATTGAATGTGGCGCAGCAACAAACAACAGATAAAGGGAAGAAAAAAGATGTTTATCTTGAGCACAAATTATGTAAAAATCAAGCAGAGCAAGAAATTCAGAAGAAAAAGGACATAAAAAGAAGAGGAAATTGATATAAAAAGGTGAATCAAAGAAAGCCGGGGATGGATGTGGCACACTGTTTGATCTTCAACGCTCTTTGCATTCCGCGCGCATGTCGCGACAAATTACGGACGGTTCCGTCTTCTGCCAGTATTTAGAGCGCACTTGTATGACATTCTTTCATTCGCTTGCACATTAATTTATTCCTTGAACGCGGGCAGAGGGTGGAGGCTTTGTTCTTGACTTTGTTCTGACATTTACATAATAAGCCTGGCGGATGGACTTACGCGATGGCATCGATCATATCCAGGCCCATTTCCACGGTGCAGTGTGCATGATCCGGTCTGGGCTCGGGCAGCCCCGACACGCAATAATAGCAGTCGCCCAAGAGCTTAATGCGCAAGCAGTGGTGTTCTGTGGCCAGGCGATCGAATCTAGAATCATTCAAGTCAAGTCAAAATCAAGTCACAGATGGAGAGGAGATTAGGGTATTTTACCTTGCAAAGAGTTCGTTCAGAATGCGCACGAGTTCTTCAGCCGTGCACTGGTCAGAGAGCGATGTGAACCCGCAAATGTCAGCGAAGAGGATACTAAAGAGGAGGCACAAAAGCGTTATGTCAAAGGTGGTCAAAGAGAGCAAACCACACACATCAAATGAAACAAAACCCAACCTGACATTCTCGTGCCGCTGAATGTAGATTTTGTGGAACTGGGTGTCTCTGTGCTGGCCGGCAATGTCCGCTTTCATCTCCATAGCCACATGGCGAGGCAGCACTGAAAGAAGCAGTCGTTCCTAGAAAGATTGCGCATGTTTCAACTAGTTACATAATATTATCAGACTATGTAGGTATAAAACAACCTGTTGTTGGTTTTCCCTTTGAATCTTCAATCTCGCCTCGACGCACTGTCTCGTTTCGAGGAAGGCTTTCCTCTGGGCGACTTCCCGAGGGTAATGCGTGCAAACCCCGGCGACGTTGGCGCAAAACATGATAATGCCAGTACACAACACCATATCCCCGACCTTGCCCACAAAAACCAAGAGGACCAAGTGCACCACAGCCATGAGTGTGCAGACGAGGATGGCGTCTTTGAGCCCGATGGGCAGCAGAGCGTACGTGAGATACGTATTCGAGAGCGTTACTAGTGTGGCTGTTTGCGGTCGCTCGGCGCCGGCAAATACCGATAACGAAACCTGCATTTGGTATTAACCAAATATTAACACATTGTGGTCAGGGAACTAGTGCAGTGAACAAACCTCCACAGTGAGGAACATCGCGAGGATCACGTACGAGATGATTATCAGGTAGACCTCGTTCATTGCGGGCTTGGAGAGCACGGTGAGGAGCACTGTAATACATTTACAATCGACATCAATGTATTCACCCGCATACACATCACACGTGCGGCATTATTCAGTACGTGACTGGTAACCGCACGTGTTCGCAATTTCAATCAAACGCGCACCAAACACCTGTATGTAATTTTAGGCTTAATTTAATGATCGGTGCGGTGCGCCACTCACCGCCGTAAACCGCCACGCAGCAAATCATCGTCGCGAAGAGGACAATCGCGCGGTCGAATTGCCACTTCTGGATGTACTCTCGATACATCATTGAGTCAGCGCCCGAGAGCAGGAAGATCGCTGTGGTGATCACGATCAACAGCGTGAGCATGTTCGTCATGTTGCTCTGGTTCATCTTGAGGAAGTATCGTTGGTACAGCATCTCCACCTGCTCGTTGTGGAACTGGTGCGTCCTGCAGAGGCTGGCGACGAGCTTCCGGCTGCGATGACACAGGGGCACCTCCTCGGGGATGGTCTGCAATTGGTCCTCGGGGGCAGTCATGGTGGTGCTGTGCGTGGCGCTGGATTTAACGTCGCTTGGTCGGAACTGCGAGCCCTGGGGAGCAGCGAAAGCATTTGTTGAGTGGGTTTTTGGATGTCGGGGGGCTTGTGAGGGGCTTGGTACCACAATACTATAGCGTACATCTCCGTAATGCTCGATCACTTGCCAGTTGGATTTTCGCGGCTGGGCGACGTCGGGGTCCTCGTGGTCGGGGGCGGTCGAGTCGGTTCTGCTGTCATATCGGTTCATCGTCGCCGGGCTGCCCGTCAGCGTTGACGTGGACGTCGACTCGCCGCCGGCGTGCTTCCCGACGTCCAGCTCCCCGTCGGACGGGTTCTGCCTCAGGCTCGTCCATTTCCGTCCGCAGGTCCTTCGTATCGTGACATTTTCCTACATGCAGAATAATTGCGTGTTCAGTACATGAGATGTCACTCCAACTTGTCATTCATTCAGCCAGTCGTTAATTGATTAACGAACGTTCAACACCCAAGACAAGTCAAGTTAAGTCAGCAGGAAACTTTTCGGTGCTTGTACAAAGCAAAATAATGCCAAACTCAAGATAACCTTTTACAATGAATGATTAATCATTCGACGCTCTTATCACATACAAGTTGGTTGTCTATTCTTGTTTCTTGTTTCGTATTTGTTAAATGTACGCTTTTATGGTGGTAGCGAAAGAGCGTCAGCAAGTGTAAGTGGTAGTGGGAAATCCTGTTGCTTCAGGTTCAGAGGCACATTCATGTTCATTTCGTTCACTTCGGTTCGAGTTCGGTTCACCGAAATTGTATCTCCAATAGGACGACATGCAAAAGCACAGGTTCACAGGTTTCCCTTGTTATCAGCGGCCCAAGTCATGCATTATCGGATTACTCGATCGGCGAATAAGTAATTTCGACACTGGCCTATTCGGGCCTCGTTCCCAGCCGGAATTAAACCGAACACATATTCCAGGTACACACAGACACACACCCACATACAGGGTTCAATGTCAGTGCGTATTTATTTCCGGAAAACCACATTTTCTTCCCTCTCGATACAAGATACAATTATGTACGTGCCGAGAGAATTGGATCGGAATGTATCGTATCGTATGGTATCGGTAAATCAAGATGAATTATTTATTATTGCAAATCGAAAAATATAATATTTCTTGCCTCCACTTGTACTCACGTCCTGTGCTTGTTATCCTGTGGGCCACTAAAGACGCATTAAACTTAAATATACCTAATAAAATACGAAAAAACTGCGAAAAATGTCATCGATCGATCGACCGATTGGGTCTTTTGTACTGTAGTGCGTTATAGCAAATATGAAAATACATTTTATAAATAGAATCATCACAGTCCGCCCCGCCTCATAAACACGTGTCGTAAAATCTGCTACAAGTAAATCATTTTCGGATTTACGGGAATAAAAATATATGGGCATTTGGGTTCATATTCAGTGTGGAAAGTTTAATTGAAAGCCCTTTTCGCCTGCTCGTTAAGCAAGAAGAGTTTTTTATAGCATAACATAAGGGTTGTTTGTGGGATAACTAAAATTAATGAGTAAATGCACGGCACTGCGCGTCGTTAATCCAATTTTTGTACACTTAGCAGCTAGCCGAGCCGAGCCGGTCTTGTTATTTTTAGGAAGGCGCTTGCTCGTTCAGTAAACATTTGCATTCCCCACAAATTCATTCCATTCGCGTCGATATAGTTGCTGGAAATTAGGGATGATGACGGGGCTGGCGAAATTAGGCTTGATGCCATCATCGACCGCAACAAGCAAGAAAGCAGCCAAGCTGCAAACCAACGTCCATATATGTATGTATGTATGTAGGTGAAGAGTGGAGAGTTAATATTTGCGGTTGCGGCAGGAGCGGCACCCAATGTGGCGTTAAAATTTTAATTGGTGCCAGTCGCTTCGGCTTGTGCGATTATAATATACGCACCCGCGAAGGGTACAATGCAAATAAACGTATTTCTTCTGTTTGGACACAGATCAGCGGATCAGAGATGCGGATTGAGCTTGCGATTAGCAGTGACCTCCCTCGAAGCCTTTCTAGATAAACAGATATCATATTAAAACCCAACCCCGGATACGATTTCATTCTCTCAGTCCGTGCCGTAAATTTCCTTTGTTTGCGTTGCGATGTTGTGATGATGGAACAGAAATTGTCAAAGTTTTTAATGTCCTCGTCCTCCAGCGGAAGAAGCCGTACCTCGAGCGTATTTTGAAACAAAATACGCGGCGCAGCAGCTCCCGAATAAAATCTACGCTCCTCGGCGGAAACAAAGCAATTAGCTGGCAATTATAATGCGACAGCATTAATGAAAAAGCAGCAGCGTTTCAGTTGGAAATACAAAAGAATTGCACCATTAATAAGGGGAAGTAAGTGAAAAATGTTGCATCGCTGACATTTCCCGACATTTCAACTCAACTCAACGCAAATTTCAACAAGGATATTTCGCGAAAAACGCTCGTATGTTGGTCTCTTGTGTGATATTAGGAGAATCACGGTTTGGTATTCTAGGAAGACATCATAATGTAATGGAATAATAATAGAAAGCGGGATATCCTTCATTCGTCTGTACGTTCAACTCTCGATAGGTTTCCAATGCGAGCAAGAGCATGAGAGCATCTATTATAGAATTTATGATAAAGAGTACGCAGAAATATGAGAAATATGTAGTATTTTTCTGGCGTCTCCTGCGTCGCGAAGAGCACAGCACAGCACAGCACGTCTTGTTAGTAATATCATACGGTAGGGTATTGTATAGTATGCTCTTGTTATACGCGTGTATCTCATTCGCTTACGTGTCTTGTCATATCTTGTCTCAGAAGGATTTGGATTTTGGCATTCGTCTCTTTATTTTAATATAAACTTACCCCTTGATCGGATCTGCATTTTTATTTTCTTGCCTTTTAAAATATTTCTCATTTAAAATTTGCTCGTTGATGCGAATATTTTAACTCATAAAAGTTAAAGCAGAAAACCTTTTAAAACTACATATTATTAATTTAAATATTATATTTTTGTATGAATATTTCATATGAAACTTAAACTTATGCTGCTTGAAATGCACACTTGATTTTGCATAATACGCTTCAGGTCCTGGTGTTTTGGGTCTGTTTTACTCGTACTTGAAAAGTTAGCAAGTGTCGTGAGTATTAACGCATTGTCAGTCGCAGTTAGTGCACAGTGCACACAGAATGCTTGTGCATTATGCGTGGGTGTAATGAGCTTGCATCGCCTCCAGTGAACACCCGCCTGGAATATTAACGAATGTCGATCTGAACTGAACCTGACTATGAACAAGCAACAGGGAACGAGGAACGAGGAGCGAAACTAGACTAGTAGTATGCTAAGCTAAACTAAACAAAACATGCAGAAAAGAAGAAAGCGGAGCGGAACTAAACTAAACTGCAGGCGGCATTCGCGGATGTGGAAGTTGGTGTAGCCGTGGCAATGTTAATGGAGAAATGATTGTACATCGGCAAGCGTAAACATGAGCTTTTAACAGTTCTCAGTGGAGGAATATTAACGTTGTTGGAGGAGCGCAGAAATACAATAATTTCATATTTTATAGTAAGTGCTCGTCAGTTGCAGATTCGCAGCTTCAGAGACACAGTGAATGTGTAATAACGTCTCAGGTCGGGTGCTATTTTGCCCATGAATTATTTGATGCTTGCTTTTTTACATTTACTCTGTTTGGCTTTGAACTCGAACTAAAAGCCCACGAACGTGTAGGTATGCATGCTGTTTGTGAACATCCTAGGCAAATAAATTATACAAAAGTGGCTCCTCGATGACTTTTGCTTGTTTCGTTCTGTCCTCTAGCTCCGTAGCAAGAAGATTGAATGATATTGGTTATTTATTCATGCTGAATGTTCATCTCAGAGTGTATAATATAATATCTTTTGCTGACGTGAAATGTGAATGTGAAGAAAAGTGAATTGAAGGGAAATTCCTTGATATTACTGATATCAAAGTCGAAATATAACGGCATGTCATTGTAAATAATGAATGAATGAGTTCGGAGTTGATTGAGTCCGTCCCTGGTAAAAATAATTTCCAACTTTTAACGGAATTGAATTTTAGAATCGATTTTTGTTATTTTCACAGTCAGTCAGTATTGACAGGATTCAGAATGAAATAATGTAAAGTTGCAAATAACAAATCCAAATGCGACTGCGCCTGAAATTGAAAATTTAATTCTCCAGCTTGTGGGTATTACATTTTTCAATTATTTTTGTTTTTATTCAACGCAACGCAACGCTCCAAACAAATTTCATAAATTTGCCTTCGTGAATTCTTTTTTCAATAAACTTCCTGCCAGCCACCTGGGATCCTGTTCGGATCCTGGGTAGGTTAAGTGTATTGCTTGTATGCCAGTACTTTTACACGAAGACGTACAAGATTTGCATATGACTGTGCTGCGCTGCCAGTGTTGGAAACCTGTCGACCAAGACTAAAGATAAGACCAAGACCGAATCAAGTGCCAGTATGAGCAACAGGCTCTTCCTGCCTGCCTGCCGGCCTGCCTGCCTGCCTTCCATCAGAATCAAAGAGATGAAGGGTTACGCGATGCATACGCTCATTAGCAAAGCGCCGCTGTTAATTATAATTAAGTATTCAGCTGGTAATGACTTCATTAGTCACGTTGAGATTGCCATACATACACACTTCTAACTTGACTCTTAGCTAAACTCAAACGCAAACTCAAGTTTATTTTGTTATTGTGCTGTGCTGGTGATTGGCCACGGGCATGAAACAGGACTCGACTTCGACTCATAGAAACAAAATTAATTATCGATACTACCTGGAAATCGTTAGCATTTCAGAATGAATTCAACAGCATCCAGCGTCAAGCATCAAATTCTGCACTGAACTACGTGAAACTTTTTCTTCGTGGATTAAATGACATCCTGCTGCTTATTGTTGCAGTTTGTATCGATTTTGATAACTCAATGCCAACACCTATGCGAAACATTCAGTATTCCGCGAAAGCGTTTTGTTATCTGGCACTCATTTGATTTTCTATTGTGTGTAAAGTTCATTATTCGGTATTCTATTCTGCGTATCATTTAATATCCGATGTCCATGTTCATTATTGAATTCAAATCTGCTGCGCCAAAATAATAATATTTAATTGATATCGAATAAAACCACATCTTAATTATAACTGTTCACGTTTTAATTAATTTCCACTTTATTTTATTTCATTTTATTGTATTTGTGCTGACAGATATTTTTAATTAATTAATTAATTAATTGCTGGATTGTGCTATTTTAAAACTCTGACTGAATGGAAAGGAAAGATAAATAAAAGCAGGCAACCAAGTTGACAACAGCAAGCATAGAATGCATATTATAAATGCATAGAGTGGGCTATTTGTTCCTATCTTTGCAAACTATTCACGTGCGTGCCAATGGGGCGTTTGCTTGCTTTGGCACTTTGTGCTGAGCCATATTATGGCGAATCCGTCGGGATTTGCGCTGCAAGACAAAGGTTGAAGCTGAGTTTGGCTCTGAACTGACTGACTGTGAAGCCACAACCAACACAAACGAAGCGTCGACATTCGGGATACATTTCCGGCTTGTCTATTCGTGATCCGCTCCACTCGACTTGGCCCTCGCTTATGGTTGCGTTTACGTTTGTGTTTGAATTGGAGTTTGTATCGTTTCCACCCGCCTAAACGCCAAATCTTATTCGCGATTCAATTCACATTCTTTAAGTCCGACGCCTGGATGGAAATTCGGAGGCGCCCTGAGGAATTATTTATTTACCTTGCTTGCAAGAAAGCAGCAAATGTAATCAAAATTAAAATACGAATGCGATTCGCTTTCGCCGAAGTGCGGAACAAATGAGATTTTTGGCGTGTTCTAATCGCTTAATTTCCTGTTTGTGTGCATCTAATTTCAAACTCTCTCGAGGGCCGGACGAGGGCAATTCTTAGGGAACATAAAGAAGAAAGGAAACATTTGTGAAAGCTATCAAATTAAATTGTCCTGCTGCGGACTGACTCTCGGTTTTATTAATTTGATTAAATACCCAGCTGCCAGCTGAGTGTCGAGTGCGTTAGCTAAATAATGACGTCTTCTGTTTTTCTTCTTCGAGTATTACTTGAAGAAGGACTGGTGTGAATGGCGTGCCACTCTACATTCTGCTCGTATAATACTTACGTGCTACAAGTGAGTGATTAATTCATAATATTATCTTTTCATTTCAGATACATATTCTATTCTCCGCGGGATCCGGGAGGGAAAGTCAATTGGAAATCTTTGTAAAGGTGGGTGGAAATTCATAAGATATGGCAATTATTTTGATGTATTGCTGGTTTATTTTATGAATCCGGACGATAATATAATTGGCGCTTTACAATTGAGTGCATCGTTAAAAACATTTAAGTGTAATTAATGTGCAATTTCCTTCCGCTCGTGGATGTTTTTCTATAGAAGTTGGTTGAATGCAATCAGTGCTCGCGTTGCGTTGCGTTGCGTTAGGAAAAAATCACATTTACTAAATGGGCAAGTCATTAAATTAAGTCATCAAACAAAATAGGTAACTGCAAGCGCAAACGAGTAACTATTATATCTGCTTGTCTTGTTTACATGGCCCCATTTACGATGCCGCCCCTGCACGTCCCACCGTATCGTATCTGTCTGTATTTGCCTACAATTTTAGTTTTAATTACCGTACGTGTTGCGTTCTATGCCTGCATGTTTCGCGCTTCTCGTTTCATTTGTTTCGTTTTGTTGGATGTGAGAACAGATTATGTAAATCATCAGTCGCTTTTCGACTGAACTATATTGAGTTGCTGAACTGAATTAGGACGCAAATTTGTTTAAATTTATTATGCATTGTGAGGAAATTGCACTCAATTACGAACCGAATTGCTAATCGCGTTTCCGGACCAGCTTTGGCCAACCAACGCGTCGAAACGAACGGAAAGTGTTCCATTAAGTATTCTGTCAATCGATGTGCTTGAAGTTGCTTACGGTTTACGGTTCACGGCTTGCCATGGCCTTGAGAATAAATCGCTAAAACTTGGGATCAATCGGAAATTGAATTTTTTCGCTTAGAACTTAGAAGCGTTTACTGCTTATTCATACATAGAATGCCGAATGTAGATGGAATGTGGTAAAAGCACTTTCAAACATTACACAAAATATAATATTATTCCAGTTTGAATTACGTATCCCGGCGCACAAACAGGAAGGACAGCAACGCACTGATTACGCCCTGAGTGCTGCAATTATTCATTGTTTAAGCGTATGCAGGTTTCGCAATGAAATGCAGGATTCATTCGCGCGCACGTGCATTCTCGAACTAAACAAAATAACTAATTGAAAAAGGTAATTAATTAAATTTACAAGTTTACACATAAAGTTGTGCGGCAATTACAGTGCAAATTTAAATAATTTCTATTATGCATGTTCGTTTGAGTGGAAGGGCGGCAATCACTATCCATCAGGGTGAAATGAACCTGAAGCAAAGCCACCCAAAGCAAAGTAAAGCGGAAAGCAGAAAGCATTATGATCATGCATTCGGTTTACATACTTTGAAATATCAGGCGCTCATTAATATTCATTGTTTGAATAAATTAATTGCAAAAGAGATCCACCTGGCTGGAGATTCGAATAATAATAATCCGGTTGTGACTCTGACTCTGGCTCTGGATCCGGTTCAGTTCAGGACTGCACGTCCTTTCATGCGCAGAATAATTTATTATTTTTGATTTGCTTTGGTTTTTCACCTGACTGGACATATTTAATTAAAAGACGACGAGAATAATTAAGAAAATGCTTTAAGAAAATTGTGCAATTTTTGAGTTTAGAGAAATTCCACTTCTCTGGCAAGTTCACTAGCGCAGTGAACACAAAATAGTGTATAAATATTTAACTTGGAATCTCATCTCATCTCATCTATCACGATACGTCATTGTTATACTGAGAAAGCCAAGCAGAAATATTCCAGAGCAGAAAAGAAAATTGCAGGGAAACAGAGCAGGACGAGTGAAGTTAAACTTCTTATATATTTATATGTACATTATACCTATAGCTAGGCATGTAGTCCTCAAATTGCAAGGAGTATTATACGTTTTCTGCGAATAACATCTTTGAGATGTAATTTTTTACGCGGCGCGACGACGTGAGTGTGTGAAATTGTGTGTGATATAACGTATCACTGAGCACTTTGCTTCCTTTCGTCGGTTTGTGCCGTAATTCAAACCACACTACACCACAACTTAACTAGAAAAAAGCGTACTTACGTTCGACCGAGCCTAGGGGCGAACATAAACGCCATCACACATCTGTGAATGAGTGAAATCACGCGCTAAAGAGTTTACCAAAACGTCCAAACAGTCCAACAATATTTAAATGCGAATTGGCTCTGCATCTGGCGTTGAGCTTGGAGTTTTTGAGTACACCGCCAGGGGGCTAACATTGCCCCTTAGAATTTCCATCAAAATTTATTGAAATGCGGACTGAATGTGAGCGAGCAGCAGGCAGCGCGACGCAATAAAGGAAATGCGCTTAAAATCTATTTGAAATTAAAATACTTTATGAGATGAAGCCGACAACAAAAGACCGCATACAACGCCTCGTGTCGCGTTGCTGAGCGTCTTGAGAGTCCTGGAAAATTACGCGCCACTGCGGTGAGGCGAAGCAAACGAAGGACGGCTCAGGGATGGGATGGGATGGGATGGGAGGAAAAAGTTGACAAGCAAGCAAAAGTGCACGTAGTCACGTAAACATGTTTTCTATCAAACGCTATATTATATGAAATATTTTCTTTCTCACGACGGCAGACAGCAAGTGCGCGCACTAAACTATACTCGGTCGAGGGAAAATGTGATACGAGGAGCGGAAAATACGAGGAAGCGCTAAGCAAGGCAAAACAGGTATAACCTGTTCTAACATCGCGCATCGCACGTCCTGGTTAAAGTTTACGACGTGGAAAGTGAAAAGTGTCAAAAGCTGGAAGCAACCAAGCAGACACTTTACTTCACTGCTTGGAAATAAAATGGCTCGGCGCGCGGCGCAGAAATTATGTATGAACGTAATAAAAATCTTCGTTCGCTCACCGTATCCTTGCGGCGGCTGTCGCGGAGGCTCAGACGCTTCTTCCAGTCGCGACGGCGCTTCTCGGCGATGACACTTCGCGGATGCTTCTCGGCCGTGTGGGTGCCGTCGGCGTCGCTGGCGGTCTCGGCACTGCCGGCGCGCATCATCGGCACCGTTTCCATGCTATTGTTTGTTTAGATGAGCGTGAGTTTCGCGCACGTCAAGCATCGCATCGGCATTCACGTTCATGGACTATTTAGGTAATAGGTGAGCGTACGTTGAAGCGCCATCATCGTCCTTGTCCTTGGCTAGGTAAGTTTCCGGTCTCGGGAGTCAGCGGCTGGCGGATGCGTGTCTGTTGTAATTTTGTAATTTCGCGAGCTCTTCACCCGCCACCTGGCACGCACGCACCAAACTTTTGGCAGTTAATTATCGATGATTTCTCTGCTCCTTCCCGGTCATGCTCCTTGCCGCCCCATTTCAAGACACTGACAAGCAGACTGAAAGGAAAGCTTGATCCTGTAACTTTGCCTTCACCTGAAATGATACACAGTACGAGTCATTATATTAATGAAGATAATTCATCAGCAAGAAATTAATGAAAATTAATTTCGTTAAGAGAATCATGGGATTTAGAATTGGATTCATCTGACATGCACATACATATGTATAAGATACAAAGAGAAAATAATTGGTTTGCTTTGTTACCGGATGTAATTATCAATTGGTAACTTCATATATGATAGTTAATTACGAAGGCAATTAGGGGTCTTTATATTACATGTCAGGACATCACCGTTTATGCGTACCTGTGCCCTGTTGGAACCTCCAAGAACTGTCCTAATGACTTGCTTTATGAGGTCGCGTCTCCCGCGAGACAATAAAAGTAACGACGCGACGCGATGTTGCGATGCTAGTTATTTGGCAAGTGATGAAGCCGCCACCGGCACACACCCGTTACAATCTGCTCGCCAGGGTGCCCAGGCGCCTGTCACTCACTCACCCGCCGCTTTGTTTCGTGCTGGTTTTCGGCTCTCCTTCGCTCGTTTCGTTCGGTTCGGTTATAAAGTCATCAACGTTCGTCCGCGTAATTAATTATTGTGTCGTTCGCAACGCACCCGTACTCGTACCCTTGCTTGCGGTCTGGTGTGGTCTGGTCTGTGAGTATCTTTTAATATGCAGGTGATCAAATTTTCTCCAAAGACCTCGACAACTTTTAAGACGTCTGAAGACTTCTAAGAAAAGAGTAAAAAAGATGAAGTAGAAGAAAAGTTTCGGTTCACGTTTGCGTTTGCGTTTGGGTTGATTTTTAACAGTACGGCGGGCGCGGGCACATGATAAGAGTTTAATTAAATTCATGTCTGTGTCATACTCTTTCGTGTTTAATTTTAATTCTAAACTTTTGATACGCACAATACTCCTGAAATCTGAAATACACCAAAGAGTAAGTAAATTTACATTTTTCTTCCGGAGGTTCAGCTCAGAGTTAATTAATATTAACTTTAATAATAAAACGCGCAAACGGCGCAATAGGGCCTGGAATGTATGGTAATTAATTTTGTTAACAATAGATTGCTCTTAGTAACAATTTCCAGCATTCCGGCATTCTTTGATGTTCATTTCTCGCGGGCATAAAGGGTTGACTGCAGTCAGAAAAACAATTTCTCTGCTGAAATTGTTCAGTTCGCGATGAAAGAGTTTTCCCATTTTCTTTTCCTCTTCGGTTCGTTCGTTCATTCGATTGCCTCAAGTGGGCGAATTAAGAAGCGGCGCGGCGTCGGGCGTAATCAAATATTAATTTGCATTGATTAGTGCTGGGACTAATCATCGGGCGCTCCTTTGACGACATTTCCGCCAGGTCTAGTCAAGTGAAGTGAAGTGAAGCAAAGTAAAGCGGTAGCAATTTTTCATTACGCCTCCAGCTCCCAGAAGAGCAACAGTTTATTACGTGCCAGCCGAAGAAAACCTGAAGTCGTGAGCTTAACTTAACTTGCCTTGAGTCGATCATTTCCTACGAGATTTCCACTGGTTGGCTGAGCAAATAATTAAAAATTTGTATCAACATTCATCAGTGAGCACTACTGCTGCGACTGCGGCTGCTGTGAGTTTAATCTTCGAGGGCATGCGAAATTGATTGCGTTAGCTGCGGTGCGGTGCAACAACGTGCCGTCCCATCCGAAGCAATCATATCGACTGGGTATAGCGAAGGAGCGCGCAATTCACTTCCTACATAATGTAGCATGTCTATGCCTGAGAGCACAAAGCTGCGTAGCGCTCACCTCGTTATTTTCATTGTATCGCGAATACACTCATGTCAATGCTTAAACTCCTCCAGCTCTCACCTGCCAACACTCGTACAGTAGCTACATAGGAGTATGCAATAGGGGATAAGGGTCAGTTCAATCAGGAATGAATAAATATTTGAATCGTTACGCTAGTTCTCTGCCAAGCTGCAGGCTACAGGTAGGAATCTCCCCAGAGACGTCATCATCTAAGATTCCGGCTCAATTCGATCGAAATAAGTTATTCATAAGCCTCTTTCTTCTTTTCTTTGCCGTATCTTCATATAACTTTGGGCATTCTCTATAAGAAAAGCCATAAGAAAAGTTGTAGTTAACTTTTAGTTATCTTGCGGATACATATTTCAATAAGTACACTAGTAGTTCTTCCTGTGTGAGGAAAACCGGAACCGGAAGGAAATCCTCTCGGCGAAAAGCCACAGAAAATTATATTTTGATGAGGGAGGCCGAGCACTTCAACAAGAACGAAGCCAAGATGAGTTCAAGGTAGAGGTAAATGTATAAAGCCATCCGAATACACAAAAACTTCTCTTCGCAGCTTTGCGCAAAGATGAAATGATACACGTGTACGTGCACAGGCAACTAACAGAATTATATTTTACTATAGCTTACTGGCTACCCACTGAACAAATTCTGCTGCTGATTAAGAGATAGTTCAGCTTCCGGACCTTGTCAAAAGCTTTTTCCCCTCAAGAATTGCCAAGCTTACTAAACTTTATACCTTATAGGGTAACCAACAAACCAAACCGAAAGTTGGGATCTGCCAAAGGGTAGGTTGCATTTATTTTGCACAAGAATTGGGTTCATACAATTAATTAACTAAGTGAAGGTATTAATATCCGCTGAATACAATACATATGTACAAGGTTATGTTTATTCTGGAATTGCGCCAGAGTTGTAGTTGAATCTAGTCGAGGCGAGGCGATGCGATGCGATGTGACAGGTCCATTAGCTTACATTTCAGCAAGTAATCGAAATACAATTTAGTCGTTTTATTTATATTTTAACTTGTAAAGTCTAATCCTGGAGGAAAAGCATGAGCTTGAGCATGAGCTTGAACAAGCGCGAGAATAAGTGCAAGAGCGAATCGTGTTAATATATTTCAAAGCAAATATCGCAATGAATATAAAGCTTGAATTAATCTCGCTATCAATGCGATAAATAGAATACCTACATACGTATGTATGTACACGTTCACAACGTTACACATGCGATAACATTTTGTGGTCAGGGATTTTATTTAAGCAAATAATACTCGCACATGTGATTATCAGCAGGCAGGCGTTTTGTGCCAGTACGAAATCAATATCATCAATAATTAATTAACGAATGCATTAATAATCATTATTGCTTTTCAATCGAATTAAGTAAAAATAATACACAATACCAAAAATGATTAATGTCGTAAAGACACACATTAAAAATTGTCGTCAGGGATAAATATTTATTTAGATGCGTGTATACTTAGATGAAACCTTGTTAACCCAACCCACTGACAACCCAGCACACTCTACTCTACTTTGCTTTGCTTTCCTTCTAGAATAAATTTAATCTGCGCTTGAATGAATATGCGGGGAAATAGCAAGCTGCGAAAAACACGGAAAAAATGTCTATTTTGTTTGTTTGTTTGTTTGGTTGCGGCTTTGAAGAAGTTCCTTCCTGCCGTACTTCCTTCGTCGGCTCTTATCTGTAGGCGACCGGACGCCACACACTTCTTTCTTTCTTCGAAACAGAAATGCGTTCGGTCTGCAGGAATGTGACAATCACATGGAGATACAAACTCTATAAGTAAGTAAGTGTAAGCAGTGAATAAAAGTTTCTTTCGTCCCTTATATAACGAATCGGGCGTGCTTTCTTATTCTTAGTCAGTATGCTTAGAGATAAAGAAACATGGACGGCCATTAAATTCATGACATACCTACATCAAATTAATTCAAGGATTAAATAGCGTTTTTATTCATTTTTATTCATTATTTTAGTGCCAGCGCAGCGCTGTCGTGGCCGCTTTGACGCTGATCAAATTGCTTGCTGTTTATTTATGCCGCGAACTCGCAAACTCTGTTAACTTCTCGTAAGAGCTTCTTTCGCGCCCATCACCGCTTCTACTTAATTACACTAAGTAGTTGGTACGATGTTGTTGCTTTGAGTTGCGTTGCTTTTTACAGACATTAGCACTACTTTGAAGGAGTTTTATTAAATGATCGATAGTTGTTCAGATTTTTATATTTTATTTATTATGCTCTCATTGTAGAGAGCAAAATAAACGAGGGTAAAGTAAATTAAACTAAATTTAAATAAATGTTGCACCAACGTTTATTTTTTATTTATTTTTAGCGGTAAATGTTATTTTTCTAAGTGAATAAACATTTCATATTGTGCACTTAGGATTCTTCGGCACTTGGAGGCAGTCGAGTCAGTGTTTTTGAAGATACACTTTGTACTGCGCGCTCCGGCGCCGCCGCCGCCTGGAAGTGGTAACAAACAGGAAGAAATTTATTTGAGCTTCCTCCCGGGGGAAATATTCCGCGCTGATAAAAGTTTTGAATGAGAATCTCGTAGAAATCATGTGTGTGCGCGCGTTTTTACCCGCTTTGCTTGTTGCAGAGAAAATTTATCACGTCATATCGCTTACGCCTGGCGAATTACCCAAGCGTGATTGAAATTGTTCCAAGTATGTATATTATATTTTATTTAAATTCAAGTCTGTTATAAAAACAACATTAGACTACATGATGCGCACGATTCAATGATTATCCTGAACAAGGAACTTGAAAGCACTGAAACACTCATTCTGACGAAGGAAATTTTGCAAAATGCTAACGCTAAAGCCATAAAAATTCATGTATGCGAATATCAAATAGAAATCAGTATTGCTTTGTGTTTTCTGCAATTTATTTGCATGCCAAGACGCAAATTATTATACAATACACTTGAGATTTAAGCCTTGACCACGAAGAGTTTTGGGGGAAGGTCGACGAAATTGCGCTCGCGCTCGCGCTCATAACATAAATACCGGGAATTAATCATGAAATCGTGAAATGAGGAATCTATTTTCGGCAATCATACCTTTTACATGCAAACATTAATAATGCAGAAAAGCATAATACAACTATTATTAGGGCACATTAGTTTTTTGTGAAAGCTGACACTCGTTAAAAAGATTCAAGCCTGATGAATAAGGTAACAACTGAATGCATGAAACATGAGGCTGTTAATCTTTAATGCTCGCATTAATTAAACGTGCATTACGGCGCGGGTAATTAATGAGGCTCGTCCGCCAAGCCGAACGCATTTATTCTTATATTGATTTGATGTGGACGTAAAAGTGTTTTGGGGAAGTTTTACCCTCAGTTGTCGATTGGCATTGGTTTTCGAGGCCGCTAACAGCACACAGCAACTTAACCACCTGCATATTTTCATATTTTATGCAGGAATCGATCGCTGATTGCATTCGTCGCGATTTTCTCGGCGAAGTATTTTTGTGTGCCTGCCGCCTATCGATTCCAAATCGCTTCTGGCGCGTGTTATGTAATAATATATTTTCCTAATCGACATCATTAAGTACGCGTCAGATGAAAGCGATGAGCGTTTCGCCGAAATATGAAATATAAACAATTGATGATAATGAATGACATGTGTATCTATGTATGGATGTATGTATGTACCGAGTGCTAAATGAATTCTCAATGCTAAGTTGAATCAACTTTTCTGCTTCGCTTGTTTACATAGTTAGGTTGTAGGTAGGCTACCAAGTTGCCAACCTGGTGGATAATATGATATTATCCGTGATTATAGACTCGTTATGCTAGAAAGAATGATAGTAATTGGCTTTCTTCGGTGCTCTTAACGTAATATAATAGCTAGATATTATAGTTAAATCTTGTCGAGACATCTATCTTGAACTTATTGATTTGCGACGAAGAGTCGCCAGTGTTTTTCCCTCGCTCATCTCGCAAACACCGGCGTGATGTAATTTCAGCTAATTGCCGATGTTACAAAACTCAACTCATTCCTTTGCGCGCCGTTCTTACACAATGGGCAGGTCGGCACATTAGATTCATTAAAATTACATTTGAAATTAATTAAAACTCCAAATACGCCAATTGAATTAAACTTACGCATTGTTTTGTTTAGTTTTTTTGGTAAATTCTTTACTAAAGGTACGCTACGGGGTCGAAGTTATTACTTAATGAGTTATTGACTTACTTAAATTAGTTTATGTTCCACCAAACACTCTTTGAAAGTTCACTCCTCACAAGACTATTGAGCTTACCCAGTTGTTTGAACCTGGGTAATGTCTGCAGGTGAACGTGTAGCAACTTTTAAACTCCGCGTGATTGAAACATTGCGCACGTAAGTAACGTAACGTAGCGATGCCGCCTCCACGACCGAGCGCTGCGACCGCTCCACAAATCGAATGCGAATGGACTGCCAGAACTGCGCAAACGGAATACGAACAAGGGTAACTCCGGCCAGGACAACGACGACGGCAGCGACGACACCGGCGCTCTTAATGTGGCGCCTGCAAGTTGTAATGTATTTTAGTATGATGGAATGTGTTTTAATTTCTTTCATCAAGCGATATTTCTCTGGTGTATGTCGGCGAGATGCTCTTTAGTACTCCTATTATGTATTAGCAAATGTTATGTGCTCGTAAATACACCTAGAGAAATAAACATATCTTGACAGGTACATACATCTTGAAATATGGTAACAGGATTAAGTTAGTAAACTATGTCTAAAGGCAATAAGTATACGAACGCTTTCAACGGAATTTATATTTTACGAGTTGGAGTGTGAATTTTACCAATATGCTTAAACAGATTCATAGTTGTGTAGCTGGTGGCAAAGTGAGTTGCACAGTTGTTTAGGGATTGAAAGTAAACTTAGCCATATATGTATGTAGCAAATCTTAAATTCCCTTAAGATGCAACACTTGGGTCTATGTAGATGGAGACTTGATAATAATGGAGATTTGGTAATAATTATGTTTTAATTTACAGGACCACACTTCCATTCCAGACCAGTGCAGGACAAAGAAGGGTTAGTTAATGATCCGCTACATATAATTAAGTCTATCAAAGGCTCAGCAACTGAAGTCAAGTGACTGTAAGTTGCTGAGCCTTTAAAAAAATTTCAGTCACAGGTGACTATATCAGTTGAGTTTCAGTTTTAACCAGCTCAGGTAACACTGCTCGGTAGTCGAGAGGTACGAGACAGCGTCTATCGAGCTAGAGTCCTGGGTTCGAATCCCAGCCGGGTCGACGGCACTTTTTAAGAAATTTCAAAGTGCCAGAGATCTACAGTATAGTTGTATGCCTAAGAAACCATCCAAAGGAAAGAATATAGGAATGAATAAATAATAATAAAGGTGTAAAAAAATAAGAGTTCATTTTTAATTTTTGCATTCCGTACAGTAAGATCGATTCTTCACTTGCCCACCCTCCCCGTCAGACAGCTCGACCGGCCAGCTCTGTGGTCCGTAGGAGACTGACTCCCCTTCCCGATCTTAGTTACCATTACAGTGGGAGCGGTATTGCCATCTGCTGATTTCTAGGAGACTTAGCATTCCTGGAACCTGTAATATAGTTAAGGAACTTAGAAAATAATTCTCTGGCCCTGGGATTCGAACCCAGAACACTCGCTCGCCGCACATGGACGTCACCGCTGCGCCATCGACTGAACTTACTTAGCTCTCGTCGGGACTTGTACACTTTCTACCACTTTGACAACGGATAACTAACTGTCTGTTGACAACTTTGAGAATGAACCAGTTTAATTTGAATTTATTTATTAATATGAAGCCATTTATTACCAGATAATAGTGTTTCATATAGGAATGTGTATAAATAAATATGTTGTTGTATGATATACAATATGAATAAATTCGGTCAAGTTAAATAAATGATTACAAGGGCAATTACTAGTAACGTAACAATCATACCACCAAACATAATAACTTTATCTTGACTAACTCTTCTGTCAATTAGTTTCATAACATGACTACTTAAGCCTAATGTACTAGTCATATCCAAGATTCTTTTTCTTGCACCTTTTAAAATACTTCTTTGGGATCTTAGGGATTCCAATGTATGAGCACCAGTATGCAGCATTTCATCTACGCCTTTATGCACCCTGTGCATTGCTCCGTGATGTTGCAAACTCAAATCTAAATCCACCATAGTACTCTCACTGTTCGCCCTAAACCTAGTGCTGAGTAATTGTTCTCTTTCGGCAGCAGCAGTCTGCAATCTCTGGCGTTTTTGCTGGGCAGCAGCAAGAGCAGCTTGTAAATGTTTACTATCATATTTCAATTGATCACAGCGCATTTTTGCTTGTGGTCTTTGAGCTACAGGCACCTTCAGTACATGTATATCCAACCTTTCACAATTTCTAAGAAATATGTAATACATTAGCAATTATAAATCTCAAGCATTATGAACACTTACTTGTTAATTGCATTTATGTTATCTTGAATTATTTTTTCAACACCCATATAATTTACATTGTTTCCTTCTAATTCTTTAAATTGCTCTTTGGTTTGTTGTATCAATGCGTTCGTTTGATGATATAATGTCTCCATGATTATAAATTCCAATAAATTTATCACTAATTGCAATGTTTTGAAATATTTTACAAAAGAAAATTCAATTGCCCACGTAACCTATAATAAACTGCTGGTTCCACATCACAATGTTTGTCTCAGTAGCCCTAGCGGCCGCGTTTGGAAGCGCAAATACTCTAGAGTGGCATTTAATTACGAATAAACAACAATATCATTCATTATCATGAGCCTAATAGAAGTGTGCCGTTTGTGCGGTGACAATGAGGGTGTACTTCAACCAGTAACAAATGTACAGTTGGAAAGAATTTCTCTCTTATTCCATCTTAAATTATGTGATGAGCAAGGAAGACTATCTATGAACATTTGTGATTATTGCTCTGCAACAATAAACGCTACTTGGACGTTCTACGAAAAAGTTCAAACAGTTCAAAAACAATTTATCAACAAACTCATAGCTGCTGGATCTAAGACTCAGTCTGGTGATACTATTCCTAAACAAATTGATGATGGTTCGTTGATTGTCCAAAGAAATACTTTAGGTTGGAAGAACTATCCATTAGGCTGCTATGTCTGTGGAGCAAGCGCGCTTAATTTTGTCGAACTGCAAAACCATTTTACAATTGAACATTATGAAGCAGTTAAATTTGTGTGCGCAGATTGTCCTAAACTGTACATCAAATACACTATGTTCCTTGCACATGTAAGAGAGCACAGGCCATACTTAAAATACTGTTGTGATATTTGCAATGAGTGGTTTCCACAAGCAAAAGACCAAGAAGTGCACCGACAAACGCACGAAAATAACGAACAACATTGTTGTGATGTTTGTCAAAAGTATTTTAAAACTCAATCTGCATTAACAAAACATGCAAGAAGTCATTTACCTATCAGTATTAAGAATCAGTATTTATGCAATCATTGTCCTAAGCAGTTTAGTACCAAGTCAAATCTAGACGCACATCAAAAAATTCATCTGAATATTAAAAAATTCGGCTGCGAGATATGTGACAAAGCATTTGTACAAAAAGCGCATCTTGAAAAACATAAGTTAACTCATACATCAGAGCAGCCATTCACTTGTAAGAAGTGTAAGAAAAAGTTTAAAACGTTATCTAACCTGAACAACCATCTAGAAATTCATACAGACTTAAAAAGCTACCAATGTAACATTTGTGAAAAATCATTTCGGCAGAAATTCACTCTTAAAGAACATATAAAAGTTCATACTGGTGACATGCCATTCAAATGTGATTACTGCAACCAAACTTTTAGGTGAGTTATCTGCTATCGAATAATCATCCTATTAAAATGTATGTTTCTTAGATTCAGAGGCTCATTCATTACTCATCACCGCCAACACACTGGTGAACGGCCTTATTCATGTGCAGAATGTCAACATCATTTTACAAATTGGCCAAATTATAACAAGCACATGAAGCGAAGGCATGGTGTGAATAAAAGTAAAAGACAGACAAAAGTTAAAGCACTTACAAGAAAGTAATGTCGACCTTGACCCCATGTTGTTGATTGTACACATTATTATCTAAAATAAATAAATTGTATCGGTCGTCTTCCGTAATTAAAACTTACATTACACTGGCTGCAACCCACATGAGTACTTTGGCAAACATAACCTACAGTTTCGAAACATTTTTTAAATAGTTAACTCGACGTCCGTAACTAAAAGCGCACTGAATTTCACTAACAAACCATACTACCATGTTTAAAACTGTGCTGCCCTTCATTTCACTTTTAATTTATTTGCAAGAAACTATAAGTTATAAGCCTGTGTACTTGTTACATGGCATTATGACTGGAGATGAAAGTATGGAACTAATTAAAAGTACCATTGAGCAGGTAAGAATTGTTGCGTAGTATTTAAAAACTTGTATACGCTTTTTCTAAATGTAACTTGCTTCCACGCAGCGTCATCCTGGGACGATTGTGTATAATTGTAAACGCTTTGGTGGTTGGTCTAGCTTAGATAATATGTGGTCCCAAGTTCAAGAGATTGGGGCTGATATACTGAATATCTCATTATCCCACCCTGACGGGATTCATTTATTAGGCTATTCTCAAGGCGCACTTCTTGCTAGAGCCATCCTGCAAACTTTTCCAGACCATACGATTCACAATTTCATCTCATTGAGTGGGCCCCAGGCAGGCCAATATGGAAGTATGATTTTCAATGTCCGAATAGTTCAGTTATGTACGACATTTTCGTTTTAGCCGATTTTTTGCACATTATATTCCCAGGAATCGCTTTAAAGGCTGCTTATGAACTCTTCTATTCTCGCATAGGGCAGCATTCATCAGTAGCCAACTACTGGAATGACCCTTACCACCAAGATCTATACTATGCTTATTCAGAATTTTTGCCTTATGTTAACAATGCCATACTTACGAATAGAAGCACGCAGTTCAAAGAAGGTCTGGTGAAACTGGATAAGATGGTGATGATTGGGGGCCCTGATGATGGTGTCATAACGCCATGGCAATCTAGGTATGATCGATCATGTGGACGCTGATGGATTGATGATGATATTACATTAATTCATTTCTTTACTTTGCAGTCAATTTGGTTACTACGATGAGAACATGACTGTGATCAACCTCATGCAGCGCGATATCTACACCAATGATGCAATAGGTCTGAAAACTTTAAATGATAAAGGAAAATTAGAGATAATAACAGTGCCCGGAGTGAACCATTTCATGTGGCATATGGTTGAATCCCTAATTGAAAAGTACATGTTGCCTTATCTGGACTAATAAAGGTTTATACTTTTGATGAAATAATGCGCCAAACTTGTCATTCAACAATATCATCCATTCTTACAATAAATAAATTACATAAATTTTAATTAAGTTACTTAAATAATTACAATGCGTCGCAAGTCAATTGCACGCATGGTGTAATATTTAAAACTAAACCAACGAAATTTCGACAGCGCTAATTGTAAGATTTGCGTAAAATAGTCACTTGTACTATGACAAAAGCGCAATCAGGGTCAGATTGGGCAATTGATCTATATGTACACAATTAAATTATAAACATAAAGTATCATTTCAACTATTGGTGCAACGTTTAAGGTATTATTACTGATTTCACATAATGCAACTTACTCCCAACTTCGCTTCGGTAACGAATTTTATCAAAAAGCTGAGTCGATTCTGCGATTAGGTTTAATACTTATCCAAATTTACAGACTGGTGGCATCATCCAACAAGTTCTGTACTTCTTTGAGATGCTGCGCCTTGCTGCCTGTCGCTGGGCTAGCAGCAGTTGGTCTGCCAACGTAGCTAAAAACAATTCAAACATTTAATATCATCATACAACCACAACTTTGGAAAAGTTGAGATAAACTAAAGATAATAGAATTGTACAGTGCCCCGAAATGAAGTAACAACTTGTTAACCCTATTATTATCTCACCCAATTTCACGCTGTTTAGTCTCAGATGTTGGTTCAGATTTGGGCTCTGGTTCAGGTTTTTTCCCAAACAAAGAACTGAACCAACCTCCTCCCTGTTTCGGCCGACTGCAAAGTTTAATTTGCAATGCGTTACTTCATTTCCGCCTAATACAACTACTCAGACATTCTAGAAATACCGCAGTAGTTATGACTTACTTGACGTCGCGCGAACCAGTCAACGCGGTGTAGAATCGGGGTTGCACGTATCCCCATGCACCTTGGTTCTTATGTTCTTCCTGTGTCCAGCAGATCTTGGCGTTGGGATACTTAGCGCATTCAGCTTTCACTAAATCGTAGGGGAAGGGTGAAATCTACAAAAAAAGTGTTTAAACCTCTACGCAAAACTTGAATAATATAAACGTACTTGTTCTACGCGAGCGATAGCAATATCCTTAGTCAAATTCCTCTCGTCGCGCGCCTTTTTAATGTCGTAGTAAACTTTACCAGAGCAGAAGAGCAACTTCTTAACTCCAGATGGATTGTTAGCGGCTTCGCCTGCATCAGGGATGACGCGTTTGAATTCAGTACCCTCATTCATATCATCAAAGCTGCTCCTAGCCTCTGGATGACGCAACAAGCTCTTGGGTGTCATAACAATCAGAGGCTTGCGGAATGGTAGAGCGATTTGTCTCCTCATAAGATGGAAAAAATTCCCAGGGTTTGAGCAATTGGCCACGATCCAGTTAATGTCGTGCAATTGCCTAACGGCGAATTCGTCAGATTCCGGTGGGAAGTAATCTGGATCGTCGGCAGACATTTGCAAGAAGCGCTCCAAGCGAGCACTAGAATGCTCGGGACCCATACCTTCCAATGCGTGTGGGAGAAGCATTACCAATCCGCTTTGACGCACCCACTTAGCTTGACCAGACGAGATGAACTGATCGATGATGCATTGCGCGGTGTTGTTGAAGTCACCGAACTGAGCTTCCCAAATGACCAGCGCATTGGGGTTGGTCATCGAGTAGCCGAGCTCAAATCCAAGCACGCCGAATTCCGACAGGGAGCTGTTGCAGACGGTGTAAGGCGCTTGGTCAGGATACAAGTTGCAAAGTGGACGATAAGTGGCCTTATCGACGTTCTGGTGGTGAAGCACGTGATGACGATGGGAGAATGTACCACGTTCAACATCTTGACCGGACAGACGTACATGAATGCCTTCTTTCAGCAAAGATCCAAAGGCCATTGCTTCACCAAGTGCCCAATCGACGGTGCGGTTTTCGACCATTTCCATGCGCGCTTTCAAGATACGTTCGATACCTTTGTGAATAACGAATTCAGCGGCGTTAGGTGGTGGCGATGAGAAACGCTTGCCAATATGAACCAAAGTGTCCTCCTTGACGCCGGTGGGGCTGGCCTTGAGGGGGTCTTTTCCCTCAAAGAAACCAGACCATGGGCTATCCAGCCAATCCTTGTATTTGATGTGAGTTTCCTGGCGTGCGTTTTCGAGAGCCTCTTCGCAAATCTTTTCGTATTTATCTTTGACATCCTTCACTTCCTCGGGAGTGACAGCTCCTTCGGCGATGAGCTGCTCAGAGTACTTCTCAAGACCTGGCTTGGTCTTCTTGATCTTGCGGTACATCAGAGGTTGTGTGAACATGGGCTCGTCGATTTCATTGTGACCGTTACGACGGTAGCACACAAGATCAATGACGCAATCCTTGTGGAAGGTTGCTCTCCATTCTGCCGCAATGTTGCAGACGTGCATGACACTTTCGGGATCGTCGGAGTTGACGTGGAAAATGGGTGCATTCACGACACGCGCAACGTCCGTACAATAGGGAGACGATCTGGAGTGCCTGGGATCGGTGGTGAAACCGATTTGATTGTTGACGACAATATGAATTGTTCCATGAGTGGTATAATCGGGCAAGTCGGACAAGTGCATGGTCTCATAGACAATACCCTGACCAGCAAAGGCAGCATCACCGTGCAGCAAGATAGACATTACCTTTTTGCCTTCGCCGTCTCCGCGGTAAAATTGCTCGGCGCGAGTTTTGCCTTGGACAATCGGGTCCACGGCTTCCAAGTGAGATGGATTGGCAACGACAGCCAAGCGGATGTTCTTATTTGTGACGCGGTTTAAGCGTTCAATGTACGTGCCCAAGTGATATTTCACATCGCCAGAGCCGTCATCTGCAGCCTCTAATCCAGCAAACTGCGTGAATATTTGGCTAAGTGGTTTGCGGCATACATTAGCAAGCACATTCAGGCGACCACGATGTGGCATACCCATAACAATACTTTCAACTCCAAATTCAGTGCTCTTGTCAATGACTTGTTTCATAGCTGGAATTAAGATTTCACAACCTTCCAAGCCGAAACGCTTCTCAGAAGACCATTTCCTTGCCAAGAAACTCTCAAAACTGCCAAATAACAAAACGCAATATGATTATTTATGTAAGTTATTCAAATGTTTAGGTTTACCCAGCAGCTCGCGTAAGACGTGCTAAAATGAGTCGCTTTTGTTCGTTCGTAGGATTCAGAATTCCAGGTGTTTCCAGCCTCTGTCTGATCCAATTGCACTGCTCCAAGCTGTTAATGAACATGAACTCAACGCCAATATGTCTGCAATAAGTTAATTCTAAGCGGCGCAGAATTTCGCGCAAGGGCAAAGCCTTTTCCTTGCCGCCGATGAATGTGGTCGATGGCAATTTGAAGACGCGGTCCATATCAGGCTCCTCTGTTTAATGTAATTGTTTTTTAACAACAAAAACGTTAATTAGTTATAATAGAACGTGAATAAGAAATAATTAAAAAGTGTAGGCACAACGGTCAGAAAAGTTTGAAACATACTTTGATGTGTCGCTTGTTAAAGAAGGTAAGAAGAAAAAGATAAGCGAAAGAAAATGTCTTGTCCCGCTTGCGCTTATTTACTTACGGTGTTACACTTAATTACGTACGTGATTAACAAACAAATTCGTCAAATTCATACAAACCATACAACAAAAAATAACAAAACAATATCTTACTTTGCATTAACAGTCGCACCTGTTTGACCAACTCTTGGCTATAAGTTCTGGACGGACCATCCTTTACTTATTGATTAAACGGTATGTACAATCAACGGCAATCAAATTAATGTCGGAACATGAAAAGCATAACGTGTGACACATCATTCAGCATTAAAGGTGGTGTGGTGAGAAGGTGTGGTCAGTGATAAGCAGGTTGTGCAACAAGGAATAAGTTCATGACATATATGGGAATACCCTTACCAAAGTTGTAATGAGAATACAGGAGTTCTGGTGGAGTCTTATCGTCCAAGTCAGCGCTGTTGATCTCAAGCGGGTCCAGCTTAGCTATGTGGTGGCCACGTATCTAAAACGCCAGCACCAATAGAACCACTAACCCACAATATCGAACAATCATATCTTAAACTTAAATGAATATCAGAAAAGTGCAGATGTTATCAAGCTCTAAGAAAGCGCCCCAAACAGTCAAAAACAATTCAAGAACATCCAAAGTCATAGTCAAACTTAAGCCAAATTCCCCAAAGCGCATGCGGCATTCAAGTTGTTGATTTAGTAACAGTTTCGCTTTCATGTTGAACGAGATATAAAAAAAAATGGTTTCAAACTTTTGTGACCCACCTCTGTCAAATGTTCATGTACATGTTTAGTTAGTAATGCGCACCTAGTTTATGCTGACGAATAATTTCGTCCGGAGGGCCTCCAAAACGGTCTGAGACGGTGGTACTGCGGTCAGTGTACATGATACCAAGAGGGTCAAGTTGCGCCACCAAATGACCACGGGACTACGTTTGATTGAACACATGCATCATTGAAAGAAAAAGTTGTTATCATTAAACATGTTCGGTTCGGATTTGTTCTGTTCAGTATGCTGCGAGTATGTCATTGTGTCCACATTCATCATAAATAAATAAGAGTGGAAATAAACAGTTCATGCAATCGCATATGACATGCAACTTATCTAACAATCAATTACGGTTGAATTTATCTACACATTAAGCAATTTAATGTGAAAATGCATTGTTATCCTTCTAATCTGAGCAGATGTCTAATAGAATGCGCTTGAAATAGATATTCATGCAATATTCATTCAACTGTTTAACCAAACGAAAAATGAACACGATCTCTCGGACTTTGCGTTGCAAAAACTATGATTTGATATAGTATTATCTCTTATCTAAAGTGCATCATAATTTTAAAGCACATAGCACACAAAGTAACAATAAACACATTAATTGGCACGGTAATTGTTGCTCGGCTTGTGCACACATAAAAATAAGCTCGTGAGCAGTGAGAATCTACTTTTGCCAGAGTGCAGAGTTCTCTCAACTAAAAATACTGACTCTATAGATGGATCTAACGCAAAAATGTTGTACCAATGCCAGAAGAAACATGAACCACATGTCAACTTGCGATGTTAATGAGAAAAGTGTAGTTAACATTTCTACACAAGATGGTTGATTGTCTATATCTATATTATGTATACTGTTATGACGCAATGTTATGAGTCCCGACCTTGAGAACTTTTACCTGACGTCTAGCTCTACGCGCCACACATCGGCTAGACGTACGCATGATTACATTTCTGGGCCAATTATTCAAATGCATGCTTGACCTACGCGAGAGTGAATACAATGCATAAAACCCGTCGCTAATTGGTAAAACTTGTGATATCCAAGTTGCTTGACACCATTAACATAAATCCAAGTTTCCGAACGTACGTAAACGTAAATGCATGTTTTGTTACCTGGTAACTCCTAATGATAGCTTGCACAGCCAGATGATCATCAATAATTTTGTCATTGACGGGCGCACCTAAATTTATCCCAGAGCCCAAACTGGGTAGCAATGATGAGATTGCAATCTCGTTTCGGCCGGGAAGGCCCAGTGATGGTGGCGATTGGTATCCAACTCCACTTTCAGAGTTGCGGAAATAGGAGTCCCATGACTAAAAGAATACCATTATTGCATAAGCCATAGAGCATGATTTGGATGTCAAATTCGAAACTTACTGCGTGCACGCTGGATGGATCTGCCAGCCAGGCGTTGTACATGTCTTCAACGTACGCGCCGGAGCTGCCATTGAGGAAGGGTTCGGTCGCGGCTGGGGTGGTGTATGCACGGCCAGGGGCCACGCAGACGATGGGTTGCGCGCTCTGGGCGAGAAGCCATGCACCCAGCTTCTGGCCCTGGGGCCCCGAGACGGTCTTGTAGATTGTCCGTGCTCTGTGCATTATCTGAAACAATCCACGCAGACCAGGCGTCAGACACTTGTTCTCAACACTCGCCCGCACGCGCACTCAGCCAAAGAACGAAAGGTTGGACCGCAGGTGATTGCAAGTCTAACCTCAAAGCAAGCACGGAAGTGGGTCAGGTGAATGTGAATCACTGATTGCGCGCAAGAGGCGATACGTATGGTATCTTAATCTATCTACATATCTATACGCATAGCAAGAACATTGTACTTGGGCACATACCTAGCACGTAACTGAAAGCCGCGAAATTACGAAACACGACTGCACGTCACACGCGCTAAATTTAAACTAAAATTTCGCTGAATTTGGCATGCATACACCTCCAGATGTACTGCAGCGACGCATGTGATTTGTGCGCGCACTGCGTCAAATACGAACAAATTCAAGCTTCAACAAAGTATTTATAACTTAGTGTATTTCTAGAATAAACCAAACAATACGCGCATGCGAATAATATTCATGTAATGTTTACTCCCCGCATCGTATTCATGACTGGATAATCAAACAGTCGAGTACCAAGTCATTGAAATTAATTGATAAGATCCTCTCGCCGACCGAAGTTTGTCGCGCTACAGAGAGGTCTGATCAATAATGCGCCGTACAGTCGTGCTTATATAACGCAAAACTTCACAGACAATTGAATGTTAGAAAGAAAATACCTATTAGTCGCAATCCAAACAAATGCTCTGCGTAGAAATGCATTATTGCAAGCTTGTTATATGAATTAGTGCCGTGCAAACAGGTGCAAGTGGATTTTCTGGGCAGATTTACGAAAAAATGCACTATGTATTACCTTTCTGCTCGTGATGTTACCTACCACTGACAAATGACAAGGCTGCACTAGGTCAGCAGCGCACTTGGTGGCCGCCTTTATAACTATTATCCTTCTCGGTCCTGCTGCGTCCTGCTACGATTGTTTATCACTGCCAGCGGTCATTAGCGCTTACCAGTGAGAACAGCTTTCTTATCAGTTACAGACCAGGAATAAAAACTTGGAGAGTAAATGTATAGAAACTTTATATTCACGCAATTGTCCTAAAAATTGCTTACGATTTCTAGCTACGAATATGCGTTGCTAAGATGCCTTCAAAGTTTTCCATAGTTCTCTTGCTCACTCTCACTAAAAGTATGCCTGCATATTTTAACAATCATTTCAGTACAATGGTGACTGGTAACAAAACTTAACAGTCTGAGAATGTTGCAAAGCAATGCACTTACTAAACAAAAGTTATAATCTGTTGCCTTCTTTCTGTTTGGTTGCCTCTTGTTCGCTATTAGCCATGTTTCTCGCCTGAATCAATCACCTTTGGTCATTGCTCGTAAATTGAAAGCGCAACTCACCACTCGCTCACATCGACTGACTCCCATTAATATAATGAGCACATAAAACAAATTAACGTTCGCTCTAACAAACTCTCTGCTCGCCGAAGCAAAAGCAAAACATATCTTGTATGAAGAGAACATGTGCGCGCTACAAGTAACAATCACTTTGTACATCAAACTATAGGCACGAGTGCGCAATGTGCATTCGATAGGCCCTATCATCCTAACAGTAATATTTCGGGCGAATCTAACAGATTTCAACAATAACAAACAAACTTAAACTGTTGCGCTTGTGCAATCTTTGAACTCAATACGTTCTTCCAACAAACATCTAGATAAAAATACCATAGATACAAGCATCGTGAATATGGATACACATATCACAAAGAGATACTATACATTGATTGGTTAATTAATTGCTTAATTAATTAGTTATGCATTCATTTGCGCCCATATCTTGCAACTTAGGGTTATGTTATGTTATGTATGTGCACAAGAGATAAGATTATCTTCTTAATAAATATTGTAGTAGGGTGTAAGTTGCGGTAGTATGCGCGCAAAGGTTGCTCGCTCAAAGTAATACATCATCATACATTCCACAATATCGATATCAATGAATATCGAGTGATTAAAAAGCTAGACACTTATATGAACCATGAAATAGGTAGATGTGCCAATAATATTTTCGTTTCATTCTGACATTCAGTGTTTCTAAGAGCAACTATTTAGCTATTCAACTACTAACTATTTCGTTGATAAAGTGATATAATGAAGACAGTATTGTCTCGTAATGGTTCGTGTGTTTGCCTCAAACAGATAGGTTGCACGTTTACGTTTACGTAACATTTTTGGCACTTTGCGTGTGCGCAGTTTGCATACAATACATAAAAATATATAACAAATAATTCTAACTGATATTTACAAAGATCCTTGTTCGTAACCTAAGAGCAATGTACATACATTGGATATACATACATAATATGAATAATAAAATAATATAATGATACTTTAGCTTTCCGTTTGCAACTCTCATATAGAAATCGCGTTTTAATTACTTTCAATAGCGTAATAATTACAATATAATAGAATAATAACAAATGGTGAATCACAGTAACATTTCTTGATAGAAAATAAAATTAGTGTTAATTAATAAACACGTTGGTTGCTTGCGCAGAAAACACAAAGAGTAACAATACTTTAAAGTTAAACTGATTCAATTTGGAACTTATTTATCAGATCACGCAACGCGCTGCGCCGCGATTTATCAGCAAACCGTGCTCAAGCGTCCTTCCTTCATGCGTACACAGTACATGCCTATAAAATACCTGTCACATGCGTAAAATAACATATCAATTAGATTGAATTTAGTAAACGTAACTAAAGCTTTGCGATTCACTCACTACCTTCTGCAATGCAACAACATAGTCGTAATTATATACATACACTTAACGTTAATACAATAAAAGTAGTTACTGTTCTGTTGGATTAACACATAATCATTAAGAATTACTTTCGACTAGAATCTAGTATGTCATTTCGTTTGATTCGCGACTCGACTGTACTTGTTCGCCGCTCGTCTTTAAAAAAAGTTCGATGCAAGGAGCTGATGCTTTCTTACACACCTTCTTAAACTTTTCCGCTTCGTATCCTTATCCTGCTACAGCTCAGCTGTACGTAGTACATTCACATAACATCAATCAATAAAGCCTCTATTATTAAATAATAAGCACTGGGTGGATGTTGTATTTGTGTGTATGCTAAATGTAAGTGGAATGAATGTACGAGAACAATGCTTTCTTCCGCTTTTCAATATTTCCATTGCTAGTCATCAGCAATCAGCTCCACTTCGCTGCGAACACTTACGAACATTGCAAGAATTTGATACACAGATATAACATTGAGTATGTATGGATACAGTTAAATATACATGCAATTTATACTCGTTACTATTCATCAAAGCTACTGCTAGATCAACTACTGCACCGATTACGTCTAGGTACGAGTACGGTCCACAGATTGCAGATTTGATTGCGTAATGCCGAGTGCGCGTCTTCCGCAGCTCGGACGATTGATTACATTGCACGAACATTCCGCTAAGCTCGTCGTTGTTCGTTCGCTTTACATTTGTTCAGTGGCGAAGCCGTACACTTCCAGCACGCGAATTTCAAAGTCGCCCGTTTTACACAACGGGGGATTGTTGAATGTCTGGCAACTGTCTGTCTTACCGTAGCGTATGTTTTCGTCCATCCAGATAGCTTGGCCTTCCCTGGAAGATAGATACACATGTCAATGATAAATTGACACATTTAACCCTGGCTTACCCTCCGCCAATTGTTATCATTTTTGCATCGGCCGCCATGAATAATTCGGCCGCATGTCCCAGATTGTTCTCGCCTTCCATACCCACCCAAGGGTACTTGGCGCGTTCGGGATACAGCGAGAAAAGAAAAGTCTCGCCAGTGCCAAAGTAAGCCTGGCGATTCCCGCGGTCGTCCTTCAGGTTGCGTTCGCCCCATTTCGAAGAGCAATACGCACCAAATACCTGCGGATGAAACAAATGTTGATAGTTACTTGTTTCGGAAGGTTAATATTTGAAGATTTGCACTTACTTCGTTGTTGATCGTTTTGATCATAAGCAACGTCGGCTCATGCTGTTCTACGCGCACGTAGAACGTTGTCAGTGAACAGCCATGCTCCTCGGTGGTGTAGAGCAGAATTGGCTGATACATGGTGATACGTACGGGCAACCATGACCACAATGCCAAAAGCTGGAGGGCAGAATAACATGCACCCATGATTATTTCAATATGCAAAGTGTGTGTATTCGCGTATCACGAATCAGAACATAACAAGACCAATGTCGGTCGTCAAGCCCCGGCAAGACAATCAAATCAATAAACAGAACAAAACAAGCATAAACATTTACATACAACAGTCAAGAAGTAGCAAGAAGTTGCTACTTCTTCAACAAAAAGTGTCAGTTTTTTAAAGTCTAAGTTAAGTGAAGTGCAAGCAAGCATACATAAACTGGTTCCACAGCAATACATTATTGTTAGTGAAGCGCATGAGCATGCTCATTTAAATGCTGGAAATGATGATAATGAGGCAGCTGAATGGCGTGAACGAACGACACGACGTCTGCAGGACAAAGAATGATAAACATACGCCTATCATACATACTAAAAAGCGTAATAAAACTAAAGTTGAAAGGATTTCGTAGACTCACTAAGAAACTATATATATACAGGTGGTATACAAGTGGGACAGAAAAGGTCTTTGAAGTCAACTTACGTCCTGATGGTCTAATATTTGTGAGCGAATATTTTGAACGGGGTAAACACCGACGGCTACAGTCCTTGGGCCAGGCGTGTGTTCACCCTTTCGTTAGTTATTGGTTAGTTCAATAGAGCGTTATCAAATATTAAGCAGCAGCAGCATAACATACAAGAAGAACAAACATATTAGTTACAAACGTCACAAGAAAAGACAACAGACGCAAGTATAGGTACAAGTACAGTAAGTATAAAGATCTCTTTTTTTTAAGCCAGCGCGATAAGAAAAACGAGAACGTTACGAGGCGAGGCGATGCCTGTTTGCACGCAATGTCACAGATGCGCACTGGTTGCAATTATCATTGGAAGTTGTTTAACAAGAAATTATTAACGACATTTGCAAATATTGACGTTTTATTGTGGGATAAGGCTAAAAATGAGTTGGAACCAAAGCCTAGCGTAGTTTCATTCGTGTGTTGTACGTGTTAATGAAGGAAAACCGCAACACGCACAGTGCGGCGAAAATGTTAAGCAGGATAGAGTTGAAAATCAATAGTTAACTCTGCATTCCTTTCCATTCTACCCTTAACTAACTAGGTAATCTTGACATATCATCTCATCTCATTTCATGTGTGCGTGCAAGGATATGATCTTCTATTCCGGATACAATTTCATATTATTTAAACCTTTAAATGCCACATACTGTACGTCAGAACTTATACAGCTTATAGGAATAAGTATTTCAGGTTCAGTGTTATTTTTGTGGCCTCCGCCGCCAACATACGCACTCGGTGTGTATGTACTTACACTGAGCTGAACTGAAACGAAATGAAAACAGCGTCAAGTGCCAAAAGCTGGCATGGCGCGGAATGCTGCAAATTAATGCATTATTTTCGTGCGCAACGCGAACACTACACGCTGCACGCAACTTAAGTGCAAATATGTAATTGATCCGGGCGTAGACTGCTACATAACTGCACTGCATAATGGTTGGTTGATGGTGATTGAAAAGCCAAATATAGTCGGATGAGTGAATGAATGCGCATGAATATTGTCAAAGAACGACACAAGAAGGCATGGCATGATGGATCATGATCATCAGTCAGCAACTGGCAATGGCAAGTCTCGATTAATGCTTGGTTGGTTGGTTGGTTACGTGGTTATCAGATAAAACCAATACAATACCATTTCATTGTACATCTCTTCGGGCACCTTCTGAAAAATTTAAATCAGTTTCGCTGAAATCTCCTTCTCAACACTGATACATTATGTGAGTGGGTCGGGTGATAGTGATGTAGTAAGGAATGTTCTGGAAGTTTGCCTACTGTTTGCCTCCAAATACATCGGCTGATCATCATGTTTATATGCAAACTTTCAAGTTTGTAATTGAATATTTCATCACTTTTTCATCAATGAATAATGCAGTTTCGTATATAAAATAAGATATCAGAGTAGTAGAGTAAGAATGAAAGTAGGAAATTCACCGCTCCCGATATAAAAGTACCATGACCACTCAAGAAAGGAAGTAAAGAGATATTTACATTTTACAAATAGAACACTTGAGAAGTATCTACAAAAATACATGACGCATCATAGTAGAGCTGAAATCGACCGCCACCAATAACATGTAATGTCATTGAATTGAACTCGCATCTCAGCTCAACGCTCAAGTATGTTCGTTCGCATATCCGGCCGTAGCGAATTGTTTCAATCACAGGTGTTGTTTTACGTTTACGTTTCGCGGGACATTGGTGACTAATATTGAATGAATCAAACGCATGGACGGACGATGACTTACCTCTCGTATCGTCAGCGTGTGTGAGACCATCTGGATGGTGCTCTGACTCTGGCTGTTAGGTAAATTCTCACTCGACCGCGACCTTACCATCGGCCCCGATCGTATCACAGTTTTACTCTGCAATATCATCTCAGTCCTTATGAACACGCGCGAAATGTACGAAGAGCTCAATCCTCGAATACCAAACGCCACTTTGAGTAGCTACAAAACAAAATAGTTTTAAATATCAACTTTCAACCTGAAACCCCGAAAAAGCATACTTTGTTTGGTGGTATAGTCAGCTCCTTGAGAAATTTGTTCAACGCGGCATCGATGCCATTCTTCTGTATATCCGCTGACCATTCGGCGCCCGACGCCGATGTGTGCTTGTGGAAAAGGACTAGGATGGCCATTGCAACTCTATATAATACCTAATAATGGCCGATTTAAGTAAAGCGAACGCTCAAGTAAACCCCCAAACCGCACGCACCTTAATACCTTCGTGGAAAAAACAGTCCATTACCCTAACTAGATGAGTGAAAGGCAGCCCCTGGAGTACCCACCAGATCCAGTCCATGTAGATGCGTTCGACGCGGGCGCTCGGGCATTGTCTTTGCAGATGGACGGCGGCCGCCTTCTAGAACAAGCCAACATGAAACACGCATCAACAACCACATCCAGTGCCATTGATAATAATTCGCCAGCGTTAAGCCAAGTGGCGTGGCAATTTGCTATAAACGATGCAAATGACTTAATTTGCCGCAATGCGCGAGCGCGAGTGCGCACACGAATGCGAACAGGAATAGGATAAACACATAGCATACCCATCATCATGTATAATATATGTTGGCGAAGGTCGTGCCGAGTGCTTGCTGATTTTTTAATCCGCCTAAATTGCACACAATTTCCGTATGATGAGTGCGAAACGAGCGCATTTTAAGCATTTAATAGCGCTAGCGCATCACGTTAAATTGCATCACTTACCAGAGATACACCCACGCAATCCACACGCAAGCAAACGAAATTAAACAAATTTCTTCCTTCGCCGCTGGAATGGTGTTTTTGTTAATTTGGTGCAATTAGAATTAAAATGCCATCGCAATGCATCCACCATAAATTTCAATTTGAAATGCATAAAAATAACACGTTAAGTGTTTGTTCTTTAAGCATTTAAATGCATGTACATCGGCAAGCGCAAGCACAAGCACAATCACTTGTTATATTATATGTCGAAGCGTTCATCGTCAGTATTGTTACACACCGATAGCCATTGTTTACTTACTCTATGACAGCCTCTTTTATCCTTACTGGATTATACTAATTGTAACAGCAAGTTACTTACGGCTCCTGATAAACGTACCAGTGCGATGCAGCCAAAACCGCTATAACTACAATGCTCGTACTATTATATTATATAAGTACTATACTACAAACATACTTAATATTACATTGAACTTGTCAATGATAAAAAGTTTGAAACTTTTTAAGAAAGTTTAAGAAACCCCCCTTCTTAACTAGGAATTACATTAATATATTAATAGTGTCGTAAGGAACTATGATAAATATGCACTTGTGCTTGGACTAGCGCGTTATTTACACACGATTTAAACGTTTTTAAGCCAGATGTGAATGTCAAGTCAAGTCAGCACCGAATGAATCTGTTCCAATTTGGCAAAACCGTGTGTAGCGCCACGCCGGCGATAACCTCGCAACGCCGTTATCAGTGGAGTGGAAGACAGAATTTATCTGCAATTCGTGTCCAGCCAATGTTGTTGTTATGATATATGGATGTACATAAATGTATTTTGATGGATTGCTCGAAATGTAAATAAAAACATTGTTGTCTGCCGGTTTGTCGATTGTCGGCTTGGCGACAATTCATTAAATTGCACTTACCACGTGCTTCTTGCAGATTTGCATCACCGTCTTCCAAGTCACCTCGTTCAGTGACTTTGTCTGCGTGATGAATTGCTTCTTCTTCGAGGACACCAGGCTGGTTATGCAATTATAGCATTCTTCCTCTGAAAACAAACAAAAACATTAGATTTATATATTTTTCAAACTTACAGGATAAAAAAAGTATGCGCTTAGAAACTGTCAAATATCTCTTGTACCGGAAAAGATCGAATTTTCACTTAAAGCTCATCGAATTGCACAAATATGCAAATATCTCTTGACCTATGCAAGATAGCGATTCCGCTTCAACACCATTCGATTTTAAATGAAATTTTACACAAAATAAGTGGTTAAACTATAAACTTGCCTTTATTTTAAGCGGAGTTATGAATTATTGACAAATTCCTATTTTTGGTAGAAAATTTTTTTATGTGTTTGATGTCAAATATCTCTTGAACTGTAAAAGATAGAATTTTCACTTAAAGCTTATTGAATTCCGAATGAAATTTTACATAAAATAAGTGGTGAAACTAACAATTTGACGTATTTCTAAGCGGAGTTATTGCAGTTTAAAAATTTCCTAATTTTCAAACAAAAATCCAATTTTGAGATATTAGGAAGTTCAGGTAATTTTTAGTAAATTTCACAAATATGCAAATATCTCTTGACCTATGCAAGATAGCGATTCCGCTTCAACACCATTCGATTTTAAATGAAATTTTACACAAAATAAGTGGTTAAACTATAAACTTGCCTTTATTCTAAGCGGAGTTATGAATTATTGACAAATTCCTATTTTTGGTAGAACATTTTTTCATGTGTTTGATGTCAAATATCTCTTGAACCGTAAAAGATAGAATATTCACTTAAAACCCATTGGATTCCGAATTAAATTTTACATAAAATAAGTGGTTAAACCAACAATTTGCCCTACTTCTAAGCAAAGTTATTGAAGTTTAAAAATTTCCTAATTTATTTAAAGAAACCATCAAAATGTATGATTTTACGATTTCAAACATAGGTTGGCCCTCTCAATAAATACCTGGAACCAATGTGGCCTGCGCAGAAAAAAAGTTGAGCACCACTGATTTAAATGACTTTGGCTGTGACCCAAAATTTAATGAAAAAATGTGAGTCGAAATTGCAAGGCGTGTGATTTGCGGTGGGATTCGCGTAGAAAAACAGTGCATGCTGATACACATTTCGTTCGAGTGAGTGGAGTGAAGCACGTGATTCGCATCATCTCGACGCCAAAGCCAAAGCCAAGCACCTTACATTTTGTGAGTCAAGCACAGCTCAGCTCACCTCCTCACAAATAATACAGATTGCGAAAGGCCGCGACCGAAACAGCGTGCAAAATGATGAAATTCTTCCAAAAACAACTAATAAAACGCAATGAAGCCTGGCAGAACGCAACGCACTTACATCCTCTCTATTGTACGCCACCGAACATAAAAATTCTTTTGTCTCTCTAATTACAATTCTATTACACTCGTCCAAATGCTTGCTGTTGTTGTTGTTGTTTTGTACATAAAATTTGAATAATTCGGTGCTCAAAAATCAAAACAAACTTCTCTGCGGAAATAGTATTCGATTAAACTAAAAATAAAAAGGAAGAACACTTAAGCCAAGCCAAGCAAACCAAGCCATGTGCTTCCTCTCATCTCATCTCATTTCATCTGCTCCAAACTAAACACGAATTTAATATGTACATAAAGAGATTCCCCTCTGTTGCTGCTATTTACGTGATGTAATAATCATAATAATCCAGGCTAAATTCAATTGTGTAACAATTATGCGCAGTAAGAACCTCAAACTCAAGCTCGGCTCGCATCGACTCGGCTCATGGACTTAAGTAGGTATAAATATTTGGGAGCAATAACAAAATCGCTTGCCAAAAATATATTTTATTATAATAAACACCGAACGTGCATAGCATTGACTCCTCGGCGCACATGTAAAAATAGCATTGTGTTCTCATTAATTTGAGATGACTTATCGTCGCATGCAGTTGAGTTGAGTTAAGTTAAGTTAAGCTGTTGTTTTGTTATGTTGTTTGCGCGCATTTTTGCGTGCAGTTAATAAGCATATTTATAGTTTTTCTCCTCTCCGGGAGCAATACACCGCTTCTCCATTGACCCTTTTGCGCACTTACAGTCGCATCAATTGAACATGCGAGGGCTGCCTGTATGGGTTTAGTGAATTTTGGCTTGGCGATATCCTAAACTTGGCATTCCTCGTATGCCATGCGCTTTTGCGTTGTGAGTGCAGTTCTATTTATGCATTAATAAACTAACTAATCAAATAACCACCGAACGAAAGTGTTTTTTCTTGCTTGCCAACCACCAGAAACTATAATAATTAAGCCGCAATTGTTCGCGGCGATGATTACCTAATTGTGACGGGTAATTAGCAGTAATAAACTTTTAAATTAACTCATCGTGTGAATTGGTATTCTGCCAACGTAAGACAACATGAATTATTGTATATTCCTATAAAAAGAAACAGTTGTTATCAGATTACGTATATTTCCATTGATAATAGTATAAAAATAACATTAAATTGAATCGCGCTTGTAGTGTGCTTGCGGATTAATCAGCGATGCAGTGCTTAAATAATTAAATAAATCACAAATCGCATACAGAGAGCTCTATATTTAGATGCACAATCAGATCCCATTCGGAATTCGGAATGAATTCATCCGCATCTTTGAGCAATGCGTCAACCTCTAAAACCAACTTTGCATACGATCACTCACTCAATCGCTAGTTCAGTTCATTTCATTTCAACTGAAGTGAACTCACCACAAATAGAACTTGTTGCTTGCTTCGAATGTATGTACATACGTACGTATTCGTACAGGTAGAGGTATGAATGTCAGGCACGTTAGGTGAAAAACAATGACGCATTAATGTCTATCATACGTCGAAGACAGAATTACCAGAAAGCACGTGAATTTACGACGCGACGTGTGAATCAATGATGATCATGGTGATAGATAAGCAAAAGCACGTTACGTTGCGTTGGTGTACGAGTATTAATACTGCTATCACCGTACAATCATACCAGCTGCTGCTGATGCGTTGCTGGTTATTGGCAGGCATAAATCTCTTATCACTATTCCTGGCACGTTTATAATAATTAATACCCACGAGAGAATAGATAATAGTAGGCAATTCGCTTTGATGACGTCCGTTCAAAAATGTACAATACAAGGAAATTTATTTCCCTTCATTTCACGCCTGAGTCAATCAATATTAATTAATTACTGAAAATATTCAAAAACTACTGTGTCATTAGCGAATCATTAAATTGCGGAAAAAATGTTAATTTCCTTGCCAATTATTAATTCAATAAGTATGTAAACTTTATCATTATAATTAGCATTAGCGACATATCGTACCAAACGTATAATTTACTACATAATTAATAATTTTACTTGTAGCTATAATAGTATGTATGTATGAGTTTCTAAGAAACAGAACAAGTCTCGACTCTTGGCACTTGCAGCGAACAAAAGTCCGCCCAAAAGCGAACTACATACTAAACTTCTGCGCACGTATTGATCATTACTTATCGAATTAAATATTTACGCATCTATGGGTCATTGTGTATCGTGTTGTATCGTATCGTACGACTGGCCAGCGTCAGGTCAGTGCTTTCATTGTCTTCACAGGAGTTCATTTAAAAACCGCTGAACGAGCGATGGATTTATACAATGATTGGGCAACAAATTGCATGCCGATTCACTTTTACCAGCAATAACAGTAGTCAATCAAACTGTATAACAATAGCACATTACAGTTTCGGTTTCGACCTAGGCTGAGTTGGCTTGGCCCTATTAATAAATGAAATCAACAACTAAATAGTTCGTTCGCAACGTGTTCAAGTGTTTTGTACAACTCGACTTTGATTAAAATGTCATTTATCTTATTAAGTCATCAATGCACTGATATTAGTTATATACTTAAGTAAACACACACAGTCTTACGACGAATGTACATATGTACGCTGATGTAATGGACAGACACTGCGCACACATGCATCTAAAATAACAATAAAGTTAGTAGAGCATCAATGAGCTTAATGCAATTTTCCTGTTCGTGTTTAAATAGTTCCTGCTTCTTGCGATGTACATAGTTTGTATGTACATAAGTTGGAACTTAATTGGATTACCTTACCTGCCTTCGCAAAGAAACCAATTGACGTCAACAACAATCCAAGCAAAGACAAGCGCAGGACAGCGAAGTGAAGTGAAATAAGAATTTTATCTTCATTTCGCTTCCTGCACCTCAAGCAATTGCATCAAGATAAGCGACAAACGATAATTACGCTCCGCTTTGCAAGTTGCGAATCAACGAACCATCCAAGTCTGAATGCAAGTGTAAATATATAACCACTCTTGAATTGAATTCAACAACAAGAGGCAACTTTCACCACTCATTCTTATGTTTTTCGCTCAGCAACTGAAACAAAGTCACGATGGATACAAACTTACCATTCAGGTAATGCAGCAGCATGGAGCAAATGGGGTAGATGCTCGGACTATAGACTATATCGGGACACGCATATCCTAGTACGGAGACCACACGGTCGGCGATACTGCTGCCCTTCTGGGTGAGGAAGTAGCTATGGCAGTGCCCAGGCTCCACGAAGGGCGGCAGGCTGATGGGTCGATCGGGCAGCTCGGTGGACCCGAACACCTGCGTAACCATATCCCAGTAAAACCCGTCGGCAAAGTCCGTGCGTCCATGCTGATGCTGCCCACACAACGCCGGCCAGAGCTCTCTACGCACCGAGCTGTCCACCGGCCATCCATTCGTCCGCAGAATCTGCTTCACCTCCGGCTTCTTCCCAAGCTGCAGCAGCTGCTGGACCTCGCCGACCGTCTTCAGCGCCTTGTGCTGGGGCGAGGGCGGTGGCGCCGCCGCCACGGCCACTGCAAGTCGCGCTTCATCCACATAAGGCGAGTACACCCCCAAAGAATGTGCGTCCCCGTCGTGTTCTAATACTGAAGGCATCGTGGGCATTCCTGCCGCTTCGCTGCAGCCCGCTTACGTGAGGTCTTGAAACATTGTCGCACCTACGGAAGAACCAACGTGAACGTAAACATAAACGATGTAAATGCAAGCGCAAGCGCAAACACAATCAATCTAACAATAAACGTCAAAGTAAAAAGCAAAACAGCATCACATCAGCTGATTGGGGGAGTCGTGCGATTTTCGCCTGACGGCATGGCATGTGTTCGCGGCTAGCGCGATGACAGCACCGAAATAAACATGACCTCCAGTGCTTAAACTTAAACTAGTCCCAATTACCGAATAAACGGACGAGGGAAGAGTGGCCAGTGCAGCGAGAGCAACACTAGGAAATTGAACGTAATGAGCGTAATCGCTTCTTGAATGAGGTGCACTTGGGGACGATACAATACACGACACGAAGACGCAGGATGAGATGAATGTGATACTCACACTTGTTAGACCGATTAATCGTGGCGGGCTGGTTGGGCGGCAATACGCGTAAACAAATGCATTTGCATTGGCGATGAGACCAGAACCAGTTGCTTGCTTGCCTGCTTGCTTTTTACGTATTTGTCTGTAGCAAGGCGCACACACTGAACAAACGTTAATCCCCAACCACCTCGAGAGTATCCTTGGGTGCACGTGAATAAAACTTGCACTGATTACTCGACAGGCATCGCTTCCTGCCTGCCGCTGTTGATAAATAAAAGGCTGGCTGGGCCGCTGCGCTCGCTGCGATTCAGGCCTTAATCAAGTGTCCACAACACTGCGCAATCTGACGAAATCCGCACACTAATTTGCCACTCGCTGGCTGCCAAGAGCACTCACTGATTACATTCTCTCTCTTCGAGCACATAGATGATGAACCCCCGAAATTCGGCGTTCAGCTGCGAGACCAGCGTTGTGCACTGAGGTAAATCGAGCGCGAGCGCCTGGCTGACGACTGCGTCCAGTGCGTCGATTCCTCTGCGCGCCGTGCGCTGCATTACGGCACTCCCATACTCATTCGCGCCGGACGCTTACCACAATCATACGCTCTCACAAAGCATTTAAAGTCGTGCATTCATTCCTATCACGAGTAAAGATCACGAGGTACTGCTAATCGTGCTAATCGGATTAAAAATACACATTGATAGGTTACTTCCACATGGAGCTATAGGCAACATTCTAGGCACAGTAATCCCCAGCGGTGAACGCGACTGTATGCAACCCAAATCATCAGCCATGAAAGTTTCAAAAGTTTGAAAGATAATGCCATTTACAATTGAACAAACATTGACATTTTTTAAACCAATAAGAGATCATGGGTATTGAGACCGTGGGAGGACAAGTAAGTCCTAATTTCCATAGGAATTCCTTATTTTAATCATCGTTTATGATGTTGTAGGAGTACTATAACTATGACCTCAAACCTATGCCCATGGTTGATAAACCAACGGCCTTCTTTGCGAGGGATAACACTCCTAGCAAGCGCAGAATGGAATTTTCTCAAGTCCTACGACGAAGGCGTCAGGGAAAATGCAAACGTTTTCGGAAATTCATGTACAACAAGGAGAAAAAAACCTCATGTAATCGCACTTTGAGGCATTGGGGCGCTCTGTTATTCTACTTCTGCTTCTTCCTGGGGGTGCTGATAATATTCTTCATGATCTATTTCTACGGGGTGAACAGAGCTGTAGTGCCTGCAGATCAAATGCTGCCCCCCGTTGAAAAATTCTACACATCTGAAAACCCCAGTAACAACTATAACCTTGTTTGAATCATTGTTTTTTGAAAAATTAAATTGCAGCATTTACGTTCGTCCCAGTGAGAGTGAATCTTCTTGCGTACCCTATTGTTTGGTATAGGTTTGTAGGCAAAGACTCTCTAAACAACAGACGTTTGGATCCCTATGTTGATGCCATAAAACAATATTACACAGGTACCCCTTTCCCACAGATAGATTTTATATAGTTTTTTTTACTAAATATGCTTTAAGATCAAGCGACATTATGCGCAAAGAGGAAACTAGTGGACTGTACCGTGGATCCATCGTTTTTTGGCCCATGTGGAAAGCCAAACTTCGGGTACAACGAGCAAATGCCTTGTCTTCTACTCAAATTAAACACAGTAAGTGAAAACTAACAGAAACTCCAGACTATTCATGAATTAATGTTATTTTTTAATGTTGTTTGTTTTAAGATGAGTGGTTGGACCCCTACACCGTTTCATACCAACAAAAGACTGCCTAAAACTATGCCGAATGAACTGAGGCAAATGATCAACTTTGAAAGACAAGTAGTGACTGCAAATACTCGTAGGTGATATATTCAATATTCTGCTTACCTTGTACTAGACGTTGTGTGTTGTTTGCTCGGGAACGACAATCTACGATCAGGAGCATATCGGGGGAGTGTCGTATTATCCTGAGCGCTGCTACAACGAGTCCTTTTTTCCTTTCACCGAAGGGGCAGTGAATGTGAATCCCACGATTGCTATCCAGCTGAAACACATTCACCGTAAGTCAGAAACCATGTGCCTGGTCCTTAAAACTGTATCAATTACATGGGGGTTTGTATTATAGCGGGATATATCTTATCCCTGACTTGTCGCTTATTTGGGGTGGACGTTGATGGTACCGGAATATACGAGCAATCAATCTACGTGTACATAGATGACAACTAAAAAATGTACAAATAAAGTGACTTTGTTTCAGTACATAATTTCAATAGAAAGTAGTTTTTTTATACTTGTACATTTTTATCTTAAAGATATTAGAGAACCTCAATGCTTAGTCAATAAAGTTTGACATGCAAGTGACGTCTTTTGTCAAGTCCTTTGAGATATTTCAGAAATGGATACCGACGACTGGCCCGATAATGAGCCGCGAAAAGTACCCAATCGCAGTGTATTTAACATAGTCTATTACGATAACATCGAAGATGAAGAGACCACAAGTACGGAGGAGTCTTCCTACGAAGAAGACGACGAGCCGCCCTTGCCGGATATCAGCAGTGTCGACTCGACATCGGGGTGCTCGGCCTGTGGCCAATGTGAGTGCTGCGAAACTTGCATCCGGAAGCACTACAGTCACAATAAACCCAGTTGCAATATATCATGGTGTACGTACGATTAATTAAAACCCAATTAATTTTGCTTTGCACCTAACTAATATTGATGATCCCGTTTTAGTGCGAGTCCTCGCCTACTATTTGTTACTTAATGGTCTCTACGTCATTGTTTTCGTGGTAATCCTATACATGAGTCACATAAACTACACCCAAGATCCATCGCAGCCGCCATTCAAGCAGTTGCTCTTTAGTGACAATCAATATCCCGGATTAACAATAGTCCCCTGTATGGCTAATATTAAAACCACGCAGCTCGCTGTCATCTGGTATGGATCAAAGGGCAACGATACCGCAACACATCGGAGACATTTCACGTATGTGGATGCGATCACCAACATGGTGGATGGTATGGTAATATTGTCCCAGTTCTAGCAAGTATCCTCTAAAACCCTCGTTTAAAATGTTCAGATCACCACAAGATGTGCAACTTTTCAAAGAAGTGTATCATACACTCTGAGGAATGGGGGCCCTGTCAGAATGCCACGTACGGGTATGAGGAGAATAAGCCTTGTTTGTATCTCAAACTTAATAAGCTCAGTATGTGGATACCTACTGCGTATGAAAATATGAGTATGGTCCCCAAAGATGTGCCCGATGAGTTACGAAAGATTTTAGAACCAAAAATAGCAGTAAGTGTCTGGGTGTTCCCAAGTGTTCTTCAATTATTGGCTATAATTTATAGAGGATATGGGTACATTGTTCTGGTGCTACTATATATGATAAGGAAAAAATCGGAAAAGTTTCTTATTATCCCGGACCATTCTTTGAGCCCTTTTATTTCCCCATAGACACCCTCCTAAGAAACAACCCAGTAATTGCCATAAAATTGAAGTATTTGATTCGTAAGTTTTTCGGGGAGGAACCAAAGTTTCGTAGATTACCAAGTTAATATTTTGTATTTTAGTGGGATACATGGTCAAGTTGAGATGTGGATTATATGCTGGAAACGTACATGTTCATGACGCGTTTCACACCGTTATTTACATAAAAGCTTAAATGCTTTCTGTACAAACTTCTTGAAAATTCCCGAAAGTATCTTGTCATTCGTTACTCTATTGTTTAAGATTATTAAGATTTTTAATTACACAATTACAAAAGACAAAACTTCTACTAAAATACGAAAAATATGTCACTTTTTATGTATCATATTAGCAAATATCCAAATTTAGATGCAATTTCACAAATATGCAAATATCTCTTGACCTATGCAAGATAGCAATTCAGCTTTGGCATCATTCGATTCTGAATTGAATTTTACACAAAATAAGTGGTTAGACCCTCAACTTATCTTTATTCTAAGCAGAGTTATGAATTATTGATAATTGACTATTTCTGGTAGAAAAAATTTTCATGTGTTTGAT
>NBZA01004084.1:0-203877 GCA_003054995.1 Aleochara bilineata | reverse complement strand
CTCTGTATTCATATGTTCGTATTTCCATTGTAATAAAGTGAGTAAGTTTTGTAACTTGTGCAGTTCGCGACTCTATCAACCAACAATATTACCTGATCACACGTATCGGGAAAGGTGCGTGTGCCGGCCGGATAAAACCAATAAACGTTCTTAATATCGGCGGGCAAAATTATAAGGCTCTGGAGGATTGCACACCAGTTTTAATATCGCATACCCGTATTTGATCATTGATCAAATGGTCGAACGGGACTTTTGAATGATTTTACGCTTGGACTTGAATGAAACCTTCAAGAAAAGTAAAAACGTTGTCATCCACAACCCTTGTGGGTGGCTAGCGCTCATACAATTGTATTTAACGTACATTACCAGTATTAAAACCTCAAGGCACAAAGGCGCCTTTCAATATTCTTTGAAGCACAATGCCAAGACTGTATACAAATAGAGGAATAATGACCGAGGTAAACAGAAGTCTTGTGGTTGTGCTGCGGTCTGAATTGCTTGGCGTCCATCACTCCCACTTCTCAGGGGTAGTTCAGGTGTTGGTGGTCTGTTCTTGTGCCAAAACATACATACATCTTCGCCTAAAATATGTTTAAAACTAAATTATCATCAACCACCCACCTAGAAAAGTCACAATCTGGGTAAAAATTTAGACGTCACCCCACATAATCCAATAACTCTGCGGGAATCGCCAGCGGAAACTGAAAATCTGGTCAACCAGTTGGTCAGCAAGGCATTGTGCTCCAAGTGATATCTGATTGTGGTCAGATTCAATGCGCATCACACTGCGAAGCGTGAATGCGATGTGCCAAAACATGCCTCGTGTCTTTTGTCCACAGACAGTTATTAAATGAAAATGTGTGCCAAATCTAAGCACCCCCAAGTGATTGCAATTCTTCTTCGCCGCGTGCTTTAATTTGGGTTTACCTTTAACTTGATTTTCAAAGATACACAGACAGATAGACTACTTCTTAGAAGTTTTAAATTTCAAGATGATCTTGAGAAATTAATAAATTAAATGCAATTAGCCAGTGAGCAATGAATGGTTAATTGTTTCTACCACTTTAATTAATAAGAGCGTTTAGTAGTCTTCGCATTTTCTAGCGTTTACAAAGCGTAACACGATGTACATTCCAATTAAAGGAAGATGAAGATGAACTTGAAGCAATTTGAAGCATAATGAATGAAACGCACAGTTTTATGAGAAAGAGAAAGACGTTGTTAGTCGCAATGTAATAGTTATTATTATGTGCGGCAATTAGTCGCATTGTAAAACGCTAAGTGCACTCAAGTGCGCCAGTTTATGAGCGCGAGATGCGCTGAGAAGTTATCTCCGCTTGTTTTATTTCATTGACAAATGCATAGCTTCTACTCCAGCTACGTTTGTGCTTGCGCTCTGTGTGTATGTAATTGCCGCACATTAAAGAGTAAGAGTGTAAAAAGACACCTTCTAATGGTCTATCATCTAATCTAGATTAGTATTAATTATTCTAGTAGTTTAAGAGGGAGATTCTGACTCTAAGAAATGACTAAGAAATGAGATCCTCAACGTTCTTATTGTCTTCTTATTGTCCAGAAAGACAATTAATAAAATTTAATTGTTATTTAATTATCACACAAGATATAAGCATGCTTCAAAGATAGTTTTTTTTTTAAATTCGTCTCAAACCACGTAGATAACCTAGAGATAATCACGTTTTGTTGTGGTTAGATATCTAACAAAGCAGTTTGCAATTTTTTTGTAACATTATGAAGACGTCAGACTTATACATCGACAAGGCGTTCATGCAAGAAATTCTAATCCGAAATTTTGACAGTTCTCACTGACGCACAATTTACCGGACAATGTAACGCTAATCGTTCCATTCTTGCTCTGGCATTGACCCGTCTGCGAATGCGAATCTGTCAGTTGACGTGCGGAAAAATGCCAAGCGTAATGTGTACTTCCTGCTTGATCAAAGCCGAACTCTTTATATGTATACGTCCCTCAAAAGGAAGACAGAAAGAGCGTCGTCGTCTTGGCACACGAGGCATGCATGACTTTCAAAAACTGTATTTAAATTAGTGCATGAATAAGGAAGAAAATTAGAACCTTTGAACCTTTGGACGTCTCTGAAAAGATCGAAAAATGTCCAATCATCCGAAATTTAAGCAAATTACTTCAAATTTAAGGCGACCTCCTTCTTCTTCTTCTATTCTCCAAGAAAATAAATATTTTGTGCGTGCATTAATTTACTTCGGTAATAAATATAATTAAATCGAATGTTGTTTTGATTTCTGATCAAAACCCTTCTCTTCTCGTCTCGCAAGCGCACGCTTTATTATTAGACGTGCATTCCTTAAACGCCCTTAAACGCCGCTAACACTCCAATGGTATAAATTAAGGGCCAAGAATAATAATTTAGTGTCTCAGTCAAGGCAACTAAAGGTAAGTTCCAAGCAAGGGCTTGCCCTAAAAAAGTGTGAGAATTTTTTTCTTTTTTCTAAGACGCAAACAAAAAAGATAGATTAAGATGCGAAAAATCACAAAGACTTTACAAATAAAAGGGTTGCGTTTGATTTCATTCGATTTCAATGCCTGTCATCTATTGATCTATTGAACGGTTTCTTTCGACGTTCAATAGAGAGAAAGAGTTGAGCCTTGATCTTCGCGAATTTGTGTAGAAAGCTTAATGAAAATTGACAGACAGACCATCACCCTTGAAAATCTTCTTTTCTTGTAACAATTTTAGACCCTCAGGTATTCTAATAAACTAGTGGTGGTTGCGCACAATAAGACTTCAAGTGCTTCAAGTACCTTCAAGTACCGGACAATAAAAAAACACTGAGATGTTTGTTCAGTGACTCTGGGAATTGACCGAAAGTGTCCCAGTTGGACTCTTTAAATGCAATTTAAATGTCTTTAAATGCTTTAAAGTCGTGCACTTGCTTGCTCTGTCTTCGCAAGTCGCAAACTTACTTTAACTCACAAGCCGTCCGTCAGCTGATGATGTAACCATATTTCATGCGCACAATACTGACTCCACAAGGTCTCCTTGGCATTGTTACTCCTCAGAAGGTGAGGTAGCCGAGGGCGTAGACACGATGTCACCAAGTGCAAGTGCGAGGAAGACGCGAAACAAATGTATCTTTTGGGAGAAAGAACCCTCGGACCCGAAAGTGTTTTGTGCAATTCGAGTGTGAAACTGAAATCTTGCGACAATGCCTGAGGAACAATGCGAATTCTAGGGGACACAAAGAACGCATTCGGCTAGCAGTAACTTTAATGTAAGATAGGAAGAAGGAAGATTTAGGCACAAGCGCAAACGCAAGCGCGCCAAATATCCAAGCGAAGAGAAACCTACAATAGAGGGATGTTTTCATAAAACTCAATTTTTACGCAATGTCTTCACGTGCGCTCGGCTTTGGTTATTCGTTTCGCATACGTAGGTCTTTAAGACCTATTTTCCGATTGTAAGACGTTGGCGAGAAGAAAAGATGTTTGCCATGCGCCGACCTACAGGTTCGATGTGGATTTTGATTTAGTGTGGAACCAAAGAAAAATCGATGAACAGCGTGAAACCCGCTTGGCCGTCGGTCAGTTTATTGATTTTCTTTAACGATTCAAAGGCGAAGACGAAAACGGTTTTCTTCGTTAGCATCTTCAGTATTCAATATTCCGGTTGCATCTTTGAATGCGTGCATAAAAAGCAAATAAAGCACGATGATTTCCAGCATGAAATAGAAAATTAGTATTTATTTATGCGGGCCAAGCTTGAAGACGAAGATCAGTGGACCAAGGGTGGTTTTCAATTAGATCTGGTCCACCAGAGATACAAGTTCTAGCTAGAGACTGGAAGCCACGAGGGTGTAGAATGCGTTAGTTTTAGCGTCAGAGTTGTTTGTTTTTTACGGCTTAAATGCTTTTCCGTGAAAAGCAAACGAAATTTACATTCTTTAGACGCCCGCCGCGCCGCGCCGCTTAATTTTATTCACGGCAGATGTAAAGTCGAAAGAGAAATTTTGGGCGACTTGGTACGGGCGCGAATCGCGTATCGATTGAGTTTATTTGCGAAATATTTATTATTATCTAAACGACTTATCGAATAAAGATAAGAACGGTTTGTATACATGACGCGCTTAGCGCTGTCTGCGATGCCGCCTTACCTCGCGTCTTGTAAGTAAGTAAACATTATTGATTACAATCGGAATTTTAAAGACAGCTACTGCTCTTCAGTGGCCAGTTCATTGATTATATTGATACAAGACGTTCACCAACAAGAGTCTTCATTAAGTATTCAAAACGAAGTGCAGTTAATTGCGACTGATCTGATTTTTCTTTTTCGTGCAATTTCTGCACTAAATAAATAGCAGAAAATATATTTACTTTGTCTTTTTGTATGTCATTAACACTTCAATCTCAAGACCACACAAAATATCAAGAAAGGCGCAAAGATACAAGCAAAGAGAAAGAAAAAGTAAAAAACTTACCAATTGCGAGCGATAAGCATCGACGTCCATCGAAGCTCCTTAATTAAACAACGCAGAACTCAGGCTGGACAGACCTGAAACAAACGCAATCTTTTAGAGAAAATCTTTGACTGCTGGCTGCACAGGAAAACGATTAATTTCGCCTAAATGTCAATTATTTAATAAGTTAATTCGCGAAAGTGGCCGTGGAGGAATTCACGTGAGTTTGCCACTTTGTACCTACGTTGCGTGCAAGAAACGAGCGATGCCGGTGCAGAAAATTGATGGCCTTTCAATATCGACACAGGAACGTCGCGTAAATCAAAATTAATGAAGTCGGGAGTCTCTTTGCCGCTGCTCTGCGTATGCAGAACCGGCTGGAGTGTCTTCGGAGCGCCTGCGAAGATGCTTCTTAATACGCCGAATGAAGGATTCAATTAGCAATCATAAACGTTGGCATAATTTGATGAAAAATAGTTTTAAGTACGTTTTTGTGCGCGCGTGAGTAAGCAACAAAACGATCGTCAGAAAAACAAGAAACTGAAGCCGCAGCCGAAGGTAAAGAGGAAGACGCTAAAAGGAAAAAGTGCTATGACGTCTCAATTAAAAAACTCGTTGCATATTCATAATCCAATAATAGTAAAAGCTCTTTATTGCGCCCTGGCAAAGTCTCAGTTTATTAGTCTCACTGAGATTTATGTGTATCCCCCATAAGAAGACGAAACTTCTCCCACAAACCGATACCCCATTTAGTTTTTAATTTATGTTCCGTTTTTTTATTAGAAATTCTCAGAGTTGATTTTTGTTTTACACCTTGAATCTCATTATGAATAATTTTCATGTAAAACGGTTGCAAATTAACAAAAACGACTATAAATCTTCTTTAAATTTTGAAGTTTTTAGATATTTTCAGATGAAATTAAAATACAATTTGTGATTTTTGATTTGTGAAAGTAAAACCATTTGTTTCGTTGCTAACAAGATGATGAAAGGCAAAATATTGTTTGCTGTAGGTCAAGGCAGTAAGTGAAAACCCAAGAAACATTTATACCTCGGAAAAAAACCGCAACTTCCCAAATCGTTCTAAAATTCGAAAAACGTTTTACTATTAAAGTTGCATCATAATTTATTCCCTGATGTATCTTAATGCAATTTTAATCGCTTTTTGCAATTGAAAATCATCTTTAAAATTAGATAATTGCACTATGTTTCCAAACTTTCTAAACTTCTGCAGAAAAATCGGTTTTCCTTAAAAATTCTTCAAGAAAGAACGAACATTTCTATTGTAAAGTCTAATCGCTGATTATTTACAGCCTTAACAAAGCGAGAAAATTAAAACTGTCACATTCGATGACTTCATTAGACTTCTCACCCTTCCCGACGAGCGAAGACTTTGAAATCAAAAGAAACCCGATCTTAAGTGGACAGAAACATGCAAAAGGTGCGGCTGATTATGCCGAAAATCACACGATAAAACCATATCAGCATATATCTCACCATTCTAACGGTCGGGCAGGGCAGGGCCCGTAAAATTATCACCCATTCTTTCCTATTCGCTGCCTCGCATTGTTTCCCTTTTATATCACAAAGCGATAAAGCCTTTCAACTTCAATCTCAATCTCCAACTCGTGGCCCTTCATTTTCTATTCTTTTGGGTCTTTTTATCGAGTAGGTCCTATTAAGAATGCAAATTTCTTGCATCATCAAAAATCAAAAAAGAAAACGCCGAGCCGACCAACAAAAAGGCAACTTAACCCAAATGAGTGTCAGATTTATAAGCATTGCCCATAAATACAGGAACTTTATGATGTTGTGGCTCATTTGGTGCATTTAGCGTTCTTTATGCCTCGCAATCAAAGGGCTAGCCTAAGATGCGACTTATTTATGTCTTTATTGCCGAATTGTCTTGAGAATCCTCAATAGTTAGCGGCTTTTGCCTAAAATACCTCCGAAATGCCGAAACTTGATTACTTTATTGTTTCTTGTCATAAACTCTTCTAACAAGATGAAAATTGGGCAGATTTAACGCCTCCAGCAAGGTCTGTACCCCAAACTGTTTGTTTATTTTCACAGGAAACAAATCCAAGAAAATAGAGCCAATTATTTGTCCAACTGGCTAAATACAATAGAAATTCTTGTATAATTCCCAGAAGATTGAGAATATTTTTGCAACTCTTAAGAAATAATATCAAATATCTGACACCTATTCTTCTGGAACGTAAATAAATTGTGTTTATCTTAAGAAATGGCAATTTCTTAAGATTGGCCCAAGAAAACTTGATGATTTTTGTGGGGCAAAATAATAAAATAAGACTTGATACTGCCTGATAAAAGCATCGATTAGAAATCACAGGTACGGAGGGAAGAATTGAATGCACAATGCGCGGATAAGAATCAGAGTCTGCGTCCGAAGACGTTCGGTGCTTTTATAAAAGTTATATGAAAGCCACAACAAGATCGGCATCGTCCATCGATTGATGCCGAAACCGCAGCACTGGAGCACCGGCAGGCGTCTGGACAAAGGGCCTGCGGTCAGTCAGTTTCAGTTTCGGTTTCACAATGTCTCGGCGCTACCTCGGCGGCTAGATGTGGATGTGCGCTTGTAGCCGTCATACATGTAAATACAATTTTTCGGAACGCCACGCTTCTTCTGCACGCACGTCTGCGTTCGGCTGCAGTGCAATGCAACGCTCCAGCAGCCCTACACCTGCCCACCCGCACGTGTTAAATAAATCTCAGTAAAATCCGCTTGCACTACACTTCACTTTAACTTTAATTTACTTAATAAGAACGACTGTACAGTGCTGTACTGTACTGCACTGCACTGTACTGAAAATCAATTGCAATTCATGCTGAACGAACCGAAATTGAACATGAACTTCTACCTTGCATGGCGTCTTTCAATTTTATTTTATTACCGTGAAGAGTTTATTTCTACCTTTGCCAAGCGCCCACAAACCCTCTAGTTTTCGGTTTTATTGCAGCTGAAATTTGATGATTTTTGAGGACAGATCAGCGCTGATAATTCACTAATGAATTGTCTTTCCAAGTTTTCAGAAACCGAACGGAAGTCGAATTGAAATCAACGTAGATAAAATCGCAGAGCAAGGCAAGAACGAGCATTGGAAATGAAATGAGATGAAATGAAGCTGTGCTTACGTGTGAAGCACGAACGATGAGCAGCGAAAGACAATTACGGCGATTGCCTGATTACCGATGCGTTTTCTGTGTCTTCTGTTTCTTGCACTTCTTGTTCTTCTTCTTCTTGTTGTTGGGTTTGGTTTTTTCGTCGTCTGAGCGTGTTGAGTGGATGGTCAGCACGTCATAAACCACAGTCACACTCACCTCGTGCTTGCTTGCGCTTGCGCTTAATGTTATTACAGATGCTAATGGCATCACCGAATTAATGAAATTGTCATCTTGGAAGCTCATTAACGCGCGTAATGTGATTGGTTTATAATGAGGAATAAATTAATTTAATGACCTATTAATTCCACAAAGTAAATAAATAAGAAACAATCATTAATCAGGAAGAATCATTAACAACTTACTTTCAAAATATTAAGAAATCTTCAAGTATGATGGCGAAATAATCAGGAAAGAAAGACTTCTTCCTGGTAATTGTTACAACTTTGCAATTCTTTGTGAAAATTTGTCGTTTGCGCTTTTACGACAGTTGTAAACTGACAATAAGTGTCAGTCTGTCATCATGACTTTATCACCTTGCTCATAACACATTGTAAACGTTCGCAAAGTAAAAGATTTCCGGTCCATTTCCGTTTTTCTATTGCAACCTTTGGGGAATTTGAATATCACCGCACATTATTGACTCTTCTGTTTGCTTTTGCATTGTGTTTTCGTCAGAGCACTGCAAACGAACCGCCTTTGGTTGTCGGCTATTGTCATGACTCTGTCTTCGAAACTGCGAACAGATAACAAAGTACCAACGCTCTGTTTGCTTCTGCAGCTACAGAAATGAAATACTTGTGTATGCAGAAGAAGGAAGTCAACTGTATGGTGCTGAGCACACTTCTGCTATTCACTCTTTACTTTACTTTGCGTTGGTTGCATTCATCTGAGCATTGCACATTGAGCATTGAGCATTGGAGAAAATGCGGCGTGAACACAATTAAATAGGTGTTAGGCCAGACCAGGCGAGAGAATGGGCATCACGCCAGCTTTGGCGTTCGTCCAACAATCGCTCGTCTAATTACGATTGTTGCAGACTTGTTGGCCAGCAAGCGTTACCTTCGTGGAAAGCACAGCATGATTGCCACTCTGTTCTATGCAACCGACGCGTACAAATCGCCCGAACAAGCGTTCAAATTCTGTTGGTTTTGTGCTAATTTTGTGTACTCATTTGTTCACCATTTGTAATACAACAAGAAATACAAGCGACAAAGCTATAGTACAAGAAAAAAATTCCTCACACTTATAGGAAACTTGTTAAGTCATTGAGGGAGTCTTACCTCAAAACCTTGAAATAGGTATATTTAAGCAAAAACTCTTCAACTCTGAAGAGTAAAGCTAATTTGATTAAATTTATAATTAATGAAAGCCTTTTTAGCCATTTAATGACTTGGAGTTTGCTAAGAAGGCGTCAATCTATTAGCTTAAACTCTTTTCTTTTTTAGGTTCTTAATTAAATATGCCTATTGTTCCCATAAGACTCCTGTCTAGGTCTTGTTACTCTGGTACCTACTATAAGAACAAGAAGTATATAAGATGTTCATTCACAGGTGAGATTTAATAAGCGATGTTAATACAGCTTATAAACGCAAGAAGCAAGCCGCGGCGCATAATTTATCGTTCGACATGGGCCTTATTAATGATCGTGTAGGAAGAAACGCGCACGCAACGCAAGAACACAAGAATCATAAGCCAACGAAAGCAGATGATGCCGACCTAACGTCTTCCTCCAAGGTTTTAATTGAACTTGTACTTGGATCTGGCCTCTTGGACTCGGTAATTAATTAAATTCACTTTCATTGGTCTGCTGCTGAGACGAACTATTAGTTTCCTTCAAGACTGTTCGTGTTATACTCAGCCTGAGACATGGGTTCTGTGGTTAGCATAATATAATATAAGATTATTGCCAATAAACCACTTGAACTTCAACTAGGTACGACTTTTCTTGGATTTTTCTATGAAAAATTGTCGAGTTCAATAGAACCTGAAGAGAATGGTCACCTAATTGCATTCATTGACAGCGAGGCGTGAGCATTGTGCGGGACAATGAATGAAACCCCAAGAAAAGTGTGAAACTATGATGGTTTCTTCTGTGAATGCATCGACACCTTCGAGACCATTCATCGACTGCACGCCAGAAATGCGACAATGCTTTGGACGACCGCAAATCATACATTCAAGTCGAAGAATGCCACTGAATGTGCCACCAGAAACGTCTCAGGTCTTCATGTGTTCAGGTGCACGTTACATGCTTATCATTCCACGCCGAATTGAACGTGATAAGACGCCTCCAGAGACAAATCTCTTTACTTTATGTTACTTTGCCGAAAGAACTATACGAAACTTAAGATATTCAGGTGTTTTCTACTTGGCCACACAGAGGACAATACAGGAAGTTATTAATAGACACCACCTTGGAATGCTGTTAGTGGCATAATATGCTAACCACCCCATTAACCCTTGATGATGAGATCATTAGCGCTTGATAGCTGTTATATTTTAAACGAGCTTTCTTTATATTTAAACGGATTTCAATTCAATCTTCAGCAATTCGATCGAGATTAAGTGCGCTCGCCTGCTTAATAACATGTTAAGTGGAAAGCGTGAAAAAAACTCCATTAGCAGCCACCTTCTTTAATTAAACTGCGCGGAGATATGATCTTGCAGGATGCTAAGTAGCCCTAAATGAGCTTTGATTCTCAATGATACTATCGTTTGTACTTATGTTAATAAACTTGTAGTAAGTATCATAGAACAGAATAATTAAATGTTGGTCACTTCTAATGCATTTAAATTCAATTCAATTCCAAGAAGAGTTTCTAAGTTTTGTTCAAGAAAACACAAGTAAGTAAGCAGATCGAGTGCAGTCTTTGATCAGCTGAGGAAATATTGATAACAAATATAACCAACAATTAATTCATTGAGGTTTGCGTCTTGGAAGGCATTTAAATGCATACCAGATATCTTAAACTTTTGAATACAAATTTCGTTTCCAGAGTCAAAAACTTACGCCCACGCGTCTGTACAAATAAATTTAGAGTCAATAACTCTTTCCTACACCTCAATATAGTCGGATGTACATATCTTATAAGAAAAAGCTTAATATTGATAAGAAGCATGAAGCCTCATTACATTTTTAACTTTCATTCATTTACAAAGGAAAAGTAAACAAATATAAACGTAGATTGTGAAAGGAAATCATTTATCAGTGATGAAAAGTCAACAAATCGAAGAATTAGATTGAGAAGTAAACTCAGAATCTCCTAGGGGAAGTATGAATACTTGTATTGTATTTTCAGGAAGAGCCACTTGCGCATACTTTACTATCAATCAACTTATGTACATGTTTCTCAAATTGTAAAATATTCTGTACTTAAGTCACTTACTTATAGGTATGAGCAATATTCCAATAAAATATCATAAAAGTATTTCTTTTGAATCAACAATCAAACAAATAATACTAGAGATCAGAGCAAATATCACCAAAAACTGCCAAAGTCTGTAATAATAACCCGTTTTGAGAGAAAATTGGCTTTTGATTATGACTAATAGCACTAATTCCTTTAAAATTATAGGAAAAACGGTCTATTAATGAATGACACACGACATTCATTGAAGGTTTTCTCTATATTGTCTACGATAATATTACACTAGAAATAGTAAGAAAGTGAAACCCATTGGGTCCTAGTCCTAATTTCAGGTGCGAATTTCTCAAATTCTAGTCTTCATTCGCAACTCGAAGTCAAACTCAGGTAACTTTTGAGCCGAGATGAAAACTAAGCGAAATTAAATGACGTGAAATTCCCTACACTTATTTAATTGACGGTTCAGTTGCATCGAAAACAGACCCTTTCAATCTTCACCGCGTTGCATTTCCGTATAAGTACTCGTGTTTGTTGTTTTTAGCAATGATCTTACGTAAGATGAATCAAGATAAATACTAGTATGTGTTGCCTTCCTGCTGATGAAGCTCACAGCACAGAATGGCAACCCATTCAGCAGCATACAATTTGCAAGATGTAGATGGAGTGCAGTCCTAACATTAACCTCGAATTGTAATTATCCGTAACTGTAAAGAAAAAATGTACGCGTGGCGAGGATGACGGCAAGCCAAAAGCATACCTCAATACCTCGAATTAAAAATTAAGACTCTTGTTGATTTTCAGAATCACGAAGCGTGCTTAAGCCAGAACTGACCATGGATAAAGTGCGTTACGCGTGCAATCGTAAAAATTTAAAGCTTCAGTGTCCAATGTCATATACGACCTACATACATACAATATATACAGGCAACCCAAATTGCACTTAAATGTTAGGCTACCAGTTTCACAAATTTAATCAAAAAATGCAACTTGAGATGCAAGAACTCTTGAAACTTTGTAAATGCAAAACAATGAAAAGTACTCGGGCGACTAGAGACTGACTGGTTTGCATCTTCTGACAGCCTACTTAGCGGCCGACATCGGGTATAATTAGTGTTAACACTTCATTTTCGCCAGACGAAGAGCGCCCTTTCATTACCACGCAAACATTGTATCCACCCTCACATCGCAGACGCACCGAGGAGTGCGAAATTGAGCCGTAGGGTGATAATCATACGGCTGTCATTAGGCGCATTTGCATGCCGACACTTAACGTGCGAAATATGGGAAGAAGGAAGAGCGCAGTGCGAAATTAATTGCGGTCTTACAGCGCTGTACACACACCAGTCAGTTCACGTGCAAGAAGTGCAATAAAACTGTGTACAATGTTCTGCAATCGAGGAAGCACTGCAGGCCTGAAGTTTGAAATTTCATGTCATACAGTGCTCTGCTTATAACTGCTTTGTTATCTCAAGGCTTAACTAAGTATATTATTGTCTGATGCTTTATTTTGTGCCGTATGCTCTGCTCTTTTACTACAATGATGAGCCGAAGTTGCATAAGCTTGTGGGCGGATTCACGACCGATCTGAAAGTGCACGACTTTAAAGAGGAAGGAGTTACTCGTGGCTAACTAGCTCATATCTTACGTTAGGTTGATTGAAAACTTGACTGTGGCCTTAGCTTTGGGTTTTGTAATTTGTAAAATCATTTTTTCCCTTTGTTTTAAACACCCAAAGAGTTGAGACTTGTGATGAATTGTCTTGTCATGACAAAGGTTAATTATTTTCAATAATAATTACCTTGCTGAAGAGTTAATGAGCTTAGAAATTAATTTAATTAGTAAAACTTAACTTTCAACTTTCAATGTATTTTCACTTTGTGGTGTGTTGTTGGTTGCATAACTTAAATCCAAACATTTTGGTACAATTTAGATTTTTTCAAACTTTTTGGGGTATTTGACCAGGTAAAAAGCGGTGTTTGACCTCAAAGTCTTTGGCCCTTCGCAAATAAAGCAAATCAACGAGGAACTAATTAATTTTCATAACATCAAGCCATTGATTTTTTAATTTTATAGTCGATGGCTCATTTTATAGCATTTTGGTTTTATATCTAGTCCTTTTAGTGTTTTATTTATTTATTTATTTTTGTCATTTTTTCCTTTTACTTTCAAGTTTGGTGTTTTTTTTTTGTTTTTCAGGTTTTGATTTTATTCCGCTTTGTATTCAATGTATAAATAAGTCGAACGACAATGATACAGCTTCCGATAGACATCGGTAATTACACGTTGTGGAGATGATCGCAGACGCCGGCATTGACCGCGACTGTCTTATGCCTTGTCTTACTTGCTCTTGATGAGCTTCAAAGTCTTCTTCTTCTTCTTCTTTTGCCTGACGAAGTGAGCGACTCAGCCGACTTTGCGTTGACTTGCCAATAAACGCTCATCCGCGGAGTGCCCTATTCAGTTTATTCATTCAATTGCTACGCTTGCCTTGCTCTGCTTTGCTTCGTTTGCGCTTGTCGAACATTTTCAGCCAGTTTCAGTTTCTTCTTATTAGTTTTATAAGTCTGTATCTTCAATGTAGTGAGTGCACTTAGGCGTTTGTGCTTCTGAAGAAGAAGCAGAAGAAGAATAAACTTTTACGTTTTATTCGCTTTTTACATTTTTACTTTTCAGCAAATGCGTAAGCAAGAAATTATGGTAAATAAAAATATGAAGTTACGAACAAGTCAGCAAGGAATTTACTTAGTCTAGTCTAGTCTGGTCTAGCTTGGAACAACCTCTGGCGACAACTCGATGAACTTCTAACAACCGCTTGCTGCTCATAGCGTTTGCTCAGAATGATCATAAATGAAAACGAACAAAAACTATAAGTATCATTACTTTTAATAAGTATTTCTCTTCTTCTGCTTTCGGCTTATTAAGGCTGCCTTGCCTTAATGAATTAATTATGAGCATATTTAATTGACTAATTTATTTTAATGAGCTCAATGCTTTTGAACTCAAACTTATTGATACATGTAATTCTATAAAAATAATTAATTAGTAATTAGGTTATGCCCTTAATCTTACAATTAATAATTAATCAAAAATAATATCAAACTTTTTAATCAGAAATATAGGTATCAGTAAAGCACAAGCACACGCAAACAATGACCTATCACAGCTTAGTTTTGAATTAATTAAAGAGTTAATTGAAAGCGTGTAATAAAGTCAGTTCGTAGATGAACGTTCGTCCCATATCCTTAATGAAAAGTACACACCGGAGTTGAGAAAACACGATAATAACATGTAATCTATGTGCAATATTCTTCTCACAGTATGCTATTAGTAATATGAATCTTTATTTTTAAGACTCAACTTGCAATTAAAACAGACACAAGACAAAAGGCTTAAAAATTCTAGAAAAGTTGTTAAAAAACTCTCACTTATTTAATTGCTTATTAAACATTTATTTTCGTCAAATTACAAACGATATTACACGAGCCTTAGTCGCACTTGGTGTCCACCCAACGAACGCATTCCAGGGCCATTTAAAGCAATGTTCAATTAAAAATTGTGCACTCTAATTAAGAAATAAATTGTGTTTTAATTGTAATTATAAGCTGGCGTATACCAACACCGTATATCATTGCGAGCCCTGAACTACTTCTCTTCAGAGAAGAGCGCAAGAACCAATAAAATATTTATCATTGCAATCAGAAAATCTTCGCTTCTGCCTCTGCCTCTGCCAGTTTGTCTTAGTCTTATTCTCTGACAATGCGAAACAAGCTGGTTGTGGTCCTCTTTGATATCGATACCTATAATAAGCGCAATTCTAGTTTGTTTCAGCAGCAGTAATTAGCTCAAAGTTTCAAATGATCAAAATTTATGAGTTATGAGTTATGAACGCACAACCAAGACCAGAAATAAAGAAAAAATACCAAAATGAGCAAGCGCAAAGCTACTTTACTATAGCTATTGATTAAAATTAGCAATGCCCGAAGAAGACTCAGAGACTTCTTCAGATGCTGCTCGGCAGATCCTGATCCAAAGATTAGATAGACGTTGCGAGCTGGCAAAATTAATGTTCTTCGGCGTATGATCGCATTTATTAATGCACTGCACTCACAACACAACACAACAGGCAGTGTCTGGCATTGTTTTTATTACCACTGGACGCGATCGTTTTGTCTTCTCTTCGCGACTCCCCATTATGATCCATGGCCCGTCGAATGCCATTTATTATTATTAACGGTATATTAAGCCTCGGCGAAACAGAAGGGCATTTATAACAGTAACAGTACCAAACCAACAAACCAACGAACTAAAATATAAGTATGTTCGTACAGGCATAATAAGAAGTGCAATAAAATATAGGTTTGCAAGTTTTAAATGTTACCTTGTACTGACTAATAATTTACGACGAGTCTTTCAGTCTTTACTTTGATTGTTTTTATTTTATTTTGATTTTGTGTACACAGGGCACGTGTTAAAATACCTATTGCAGAATTTAAATTAAATTACATTTGCCCAGTCTGGACGCTTGTATCCTTGAACACCAAGATCAATAAAATCAATCGATGCGGCGTCGATAAAAAGGGCAAAGGGACGAAAATAGCACAGTGGAACATGCACATGTTGTGCTCTGATTTTTAATTTAAATCAGCGTACACCTGAACTTGAACTGAACTGAACTTGAACTGTAAGTATTTGAATTTGAACTGAAACAGTAACGTAATCGTAACTATTCTGAACTAAATATGGAATGAGGTTGTTGGAAGAGAAGAGAACATATAGTATTGGTAATAAAACACAAGGTGCAGGGCACGTTTGCTTCTAGCAACAATTTTACGATCTCGGCCACGTCCCAATTGTTTACACTGGAGTAACCGTGGCTCCAGCGTAGAGGCATTAGTGCTACTTTGCTATACATCATTACTAGTACTTAATGCAATGCAGGTCTGGGTATGTAGGTCTTGACATTGGCATACGCGTAATGTGATCTTCCTTCGGTCCGAAGTGTGTTAGTATGCTTTTCAGCGCACTTAAAAGGCTTGGCGATAAAATCCTACTGAAAAAATAGTACCACCAGGTATGGCTAAGAATTCCAATGAAAAAACGCACAGCGGCGTAGAAAAATTATAAGAAAGTTATAAGGCGACACCTCCTTGGAAAGAACTTCAAGAGAAACCCAGCAGCAGCAGCTTGCTAGTCAAAACATCACCCAGCTAGTAAAATTCGCAGCGAATTTAAATAAATACGCGATTGCACGCACACATCGTGTGTGGGCACTTTTTGCTCTGAGATTTGTTTCAAAAATTTAAAATTGCTGTAATATTGGTGCAAGCCAAGTCGTCTTTGAGGGTCGTCCACCTCTTATTTTCACTCTCTAAGAGCAATTTGCTAATAACGACTAATAACTAAATATTATTGCATGTTCTGTGTATTGTGTGCATTTGCGTGTTCTTTTCTTGTAAGTTCAGTGCACTTTCAGACTTTAAACCTTATTTTCTTATGTTTTGGTTTGTTTTCTTTTAAAAATCAAAGAAAAAGCCTTGGTTTTGAAAGAGTGTACATGTGTTTAGCATGTACCTAAGTAATATAAAAGTGAATTTTTGATTGAGGTTTTTGTTAGTGATAGGTAAACGATGATTACACGCTGCTGTTGTTCTTCTTAGGAGACTTCCAGCAGCAAGGCTTGGTAAATAATTTAGTGGTTGAGTTGTGTATAGAAAAGGGCGCACGTGCACACGTGCATACTGTAATTATTTCTTTTTGTTTCCCGTAAAATGTAAAATAAAGTGCAGGGTTTATACGTAACGTTCTAGAAATTTACCAGAATATAACGTTCTATTCAAACCCATAAAGTTCAGAATTCCCATAAGAGATATTTTAGTAAGTATAGTGAAGTAGATAAAGGATAAAAATCAATTAAACGCAGCACATAAATCATTAATTCTCGTCTCATCAGGAGAGACCAAAAGTCTACAGAACGTTTTAGTATTTTTTCACTTCTTATTCGTTGAAAACGTTTATTCTCCACATCAAGTCCACTTGTCAGTAGCTGATAGCTGGTAGTTGAGCGGTGTCTGCGCACTGTCAGTGGTTCGGTATGCACTCATCAGTCATAAGTAATACATCTTTGAGGTATTTTCTTGGTTTCTCGCTCAGTGGACAGACAAGCGCACGCGTAAAAAATAAAACCCACGTTGAAATGATGTGCGTACATGCATCATACGGGTAGTTTATTGTCTCGCGAGCTTCGCGTCGGACGAAAATTGGAAGAAAGCTTCTGAAGAAGGCGCATGAAGCGTGGAAAAAAGTGAATTATGAGGGACCCCCAACAAGGAAGGTATTGTAGTTGCTAACAAAAAATAACTTCTGTTCTTCATCTTTGCTGAATAAAAAACCAACTAAAAAAGACATCCCGAAAAGTGGGTAATTTCTTGTAAGATAAAGACTTAAGTAACTTAATTTTTCGGTGTAATTAAACATTGACTTAGTCTTTCTTAACTTTTTTTAAAGACATTGTCATAAAACTTAAGTTATATAGGTGTACCCCTCGCTGTTAAGTCTTGAGTCTTAGGAAAATAAGAAGAAAGTAAGATTTACAAAGGAACATCACTATTAATTAATCCAAAACTTGTAAAAGACAAATTACGTTGGAACTGCGTTATCTTAGAAATTCAAAAAAGTTCTTATCCTAGGATCTCATGATCTCTAACGAGGTGAAGAGTTCGAGTGTGTAGTAAGCTCGTAAACAAGATAATTCCCCGGGAACCTTAAGAAATAGACAAGTAATTTGATACAAGCCCACCTAGCGCGCGATATTTCATTGTGTATCAGATCGACTACCTTCCCTAAAAATCACAATTGTTGACCATAATTGGCAGAGAAGGCAATTATTCCCATTCGAAAGTAAAAATATGCAAGAAGCGATGATTGCAGAGAAAATGCAAATTTGTATTCATACGGCACGAAAGTCATTCATGCTTCACTCACTCAAGACGTTCAAGGTCTCAAAAGGGCATAGAACTGGCGGGCAATTACCAGATCTCGTTGAATATTAAATAAACATCAAGGAATCTCTATGGCATGCTCGTGATGTGTATTCGATAAAGCACCATCAGAAAGTGCTGGTCGAGATGCGAAATCTGATGAAAATTACGCAGTAGCTCGAAGGGACAATCAAAAACTCTTGAGAATTTTAAGAAAATTAATTGAAAATATTTTTAGAGAAATTTTATAAAGCAATCAAATGACTTTGTTTGATGAGAAAAAGTTCAAGTTCAAGTTGACGTTTTTTTATTTTGTCCTCATTCAACTGCAGTGCACTATTAAAAGCCTACATGTCCCGTAACCCATATATTTGCGAATGGGTGCACGAGCGCGACAACTCTGGGGAAATAAAGAAGTCATCTGAGAGGCAAGCGCAGGCGAAAGCACAAGCTGAGTCGTCGTCGGTGGATCGACGAACAAGTTAATTGAATTGTCTGCAATCGATGTGGACCACCGCTGGCGAGCATAGCATATGAGCCTGCTATTGCTATATTTACTTCATCGAGCTGAAGTTTATCGATGCCAAATGCCCAAGTCAATTTCATCCAAGCCAATTCTTTATGTTATGTTCCTCCACTTCTAGCTTTTCGCTTCAGACCCAGCCAACCGAAACCTCTTACAGTCCCCGACTCAGCAATTATTTAATTTACTTCAATTTTTACTTTCATTTAATATGAGCGCCTGACTGAGTGAGTGACTATTGTTGACGAATAGCCATGTGGGCCCTAAAATACTAATAAACCAGGAGTTCACCTCGCTTCATTGCTTCGCCTTGCCTCGCCGAGGAAAGTAATTAAGACGTACAACGCAATTTAATCGCCGAATGAAGCAGCGTGTGCACTTTCGGCGCGCGTTTTATTGAAGAATGAAATACGAAGGGGGCGAATGGGACTTTTACGACTTGGTATAAAAATACTAAAAATATTATATTATTTCCTCAATATCTACGCATATCAACGAAAAAAGAAAACCAATGCTGGCAGATTGTAACTTTCCACAGTCGACGAGCGCCGACTCGCTCTGCGTGATAAGATTTTATGTCTGAGATAAGACCAAAGTGGCAAACCTCGTGTTGTTAATTGGCAAACGCCAATTAATTTCGCATTATTTTATCTGTATATCAATGAGATGGCTTTGATTACACTGCCAAAACAATATTCCATTCAAGTCCGTGAAGTTTCTTTTTATAGCGTGATTAAATTTGTCACTTTATCACTGAGGTACTTTATCTTTCTTCTAAGACGTTAAAAAATTAATTTTACAAATTATATTCAACTAATAGTGGACTTGATTAGTAATAAATTAATTAACAATGCAATTAGCGTTATAATCCTAATTGAATACTGAATACTTAAGAACACAAGCCTTCTTCGCTAATTAATTAATGAGTTTCCAAATACGGTAGGAGGTTTGCCGTCGTTCTGCAACCAAATTCACATCAAAAGTCAAACAAAAAAGTCACTCGTAAAACTGGACCTCACAGACTCCGGAATATAAATTTAAATTAATTTAATTTATGCTCACAATCGGCATACAAATGTGATACAAATTTCAAGTATTTTTGAAGAAAAAACGCTAGAATTCCGTTATTTTCTGAAAAAATGCAACGCAGTGTGAAATTTCTTCTGTTGCTATTGAATGCTTTCATTCAGCATTTCAATCAATAACAGATAATTCAAAAAGGTACATATTCGTTGACATCTTCCTACCTTGGTGGGGTCCAAATGAATGAAAGTAAACGTAAACGTAACGTTTTCCTGACCATCATGTATTAAAATGAGATGGAGATTTTTCTAAGAACCTCCGCATAAGAAGCTATAAATCTCGAAATATACGTTGATCGTGGACCCCTATGGGGTGCAATAGCCATCCACTGACCATTTTCGTCATACATTTGATACGAAACGTTGATTCTTATTTTTCGATTTTTCTATGAGACTTGCGTCATGTGTCATAGAAAGCAGCAAGAAAAGCGAGTCAAGAGGACATATATAATCGATTGTCCACAGTAGGAAGAAATATACAGTGACAGCGTTGAAAATTTGAGATATTTTGAGAGAAATTGAAAGTTTGTGAGTTTGAGAAACACTCAATATGGATCTGCGCGTCTTCGATCGGCAGGCCTATTGTCGGCCCATTGATGACTGCCGAAGTGAGGATGTGTCGAGTGCCAACGTTATTGATCTTTCTCTTCGGTGGACGGAGCGGAATGCAGAAAAGTACGCTTTCAAAGCAAAGCCAGCAAGCACTGGAACTGATTGTGCGTGGCATGGATTGATGGCTACATGCATGTATGTATGGCTGCCTAATCTCATCGACAAACATACAAAACCTGGTATTGTATCTATATTTGAATATCTATTGCGTTGATTATGGAACATTCCTTCTGATTCCGAATTCGATTTCCCACGTTTGATAAAATCGCATAGATGAACACTCGAATTTTTCCAACATTTGTTCAGTTTAGAACATAAATTTTAAATCTATCACGAGATCAGTGTGTAATTACGGTCATAAGTCAGAGCCAACGTGCATTTTTCGTAAAATATGGGCAAAAATGCATTTCGATCGTGGTGGTATTTCGCCTACAGGCAGAAGCGAGGAAAATAAACCACAAAGTAAGACATCAAAAGCAGCTTAGAGGTGGAGCTCGAGTAGGTGGTTGAATATTTCGAATTGCAAATGACATACATTTAGATTCAGATGCGTTCGTTTGATATCACATTAGAATATATTAGGAACACATTAGAACTTTAGTCCGCTTGATATTAAAATCCCATTAGATTGACAATATTATTAGAGAACCTAAAATCATAAGAATTAATTTGAGTCGTAGTAGTTTCTGTGCAGTTTCAATTAGACGAAAGAAGTCATCAACAATCAAAACGCTATTAAGCCAAACGACGCAATGTTTTCGGCAGAAACAACGCCAACTTAAGTTGTATGCACTTTTATACTGATTTCGACCTTCTGGATGCATCTACACCGGCACTTAACCTAGCTTTGTGCACTTTTATTTGGCGCAATTGATCATTATAATTAAAGCAAAATTATTACCAGGGCGCAAATATGCAACTATTAGTAATAATATGTACATATGTATGTATATTATACTCTATCTAAGCTAGAGAATTATCATAGCAGAAGACAAGTCCAAATATGAATGAAATATTTGACCTACCTTTACGTCTAGACTGACTACTACTGCTCACTTGGTTAATCTATCGACTAATCTCTACACTAATGCAAGTTCTACACGTGCAACTACACTATTTAATACTTAATTAGTTAATTAAAACCGGTCTGATACAAAGAGGTGCATGCATCACTTAACTATGAAGCAACAGCTGACTTTTTATGATAAAATAATGTAATTTAGTTTGCAAACACGTCACCAGGTGGCGGAGGCTAAACTTTTAAACAATAAAGAAATCAAATTCTATTCATAAGTATCTAAAATGTGTTTTATTGATTTTAATTAGGTAAGTATACTATTTTTCGAAATTAATTAAAGCACTTAATTTATTAGTTCAAGAAAAAAAGAGTAGTACAGGCCATGTACTTGATAAATCTTAATAATCATAGAATATTTATCAGTATATCACTTATTGAGAATATTTAATGACTCATGTGCAGTCCTCACTGGGAAATATGATTTCAGACATTAATTTCCTACATTGCATAACAATGTCTTACTATTATTTACTTTTAAATGACGCACAGTCGTGTGTTCAAATAAACAAATCTAAATAAATGTTAATTTTGAAGGTTTTAGTAACTGTATACTTTCATTTTGTTACTAACTACGTACATACAACCATTATTTGCTTTAGCGATTCATCAGGATCAACAACAAAATATGAAATATGACATAAAACGTGGAAGGAATTAAAAATTTGCAAAATATTTAATTGCTGGCAAATCAACAAAATTCGATTGAGGAATTGTGTAAACAATCTTGGAATGTCCAATGTCCAAAGGTATCTGGAGACCTATCGAGACTTTGAGTGTCTTGATTCATAAATTGTATGATAAGTAGGTACTTACTTATTCATATAAAAATAGCGTTTTTACACGTTTGTAAATATTTAATTACTTATTTAAATTTTAAGCTGCCATTTGAACAAGACTTTGAATATGACCAGACGCTCTTAGCAAAGGTAAATGCTTCAAAGGAAAGAATCACTCGCAACATAACTCTGGCAGAATTCACCTTAAAACTAACCAAAGTAGGACTAACTTACAACGGATTAACATACGAAGAAAACTTGCTAGAACATTTAAAAAACTTAGATAAGGTTATAGAAGAACACAGCAAACTAAACACCACTTGTTATAACAAAGCAGTGGCGAAAGCAATCAGCATCAATCACTATGTAACAGACTATGACCTAGAATGCAACTTTGAGGCAATTTCTGCGATTCAGAAGTCCATAACCAAGATGAAATCTAAAGCAATTTTACTAAACGCCTCTTTGTCCATGTGTGCTGCCAACAAGGACCCAAATCGATGTCTTGAAAGATTCCTCCTTGAAGTAGACCAACTTATGGAGCGCTGGTATTTAGTTTCAATCCACAAACCAGGAGAAATAACCAGCCAGTCATTAACCTGTTTGGCTGAAAACACTAATGCCGTTCTATCGCAAATCGCAAACATTGTAAGTCTCCTTGAAGAATGCGTGTCTGAAAACTAAGCTCAAATAAACACGGTCGTAAAAATTTTAATTTGTTTTTCCTAGATTACATAAATGTGTATTAACTAACTAATGTTGTTTTAATTCTTGCCATTGTTTGATAAGTGCGTGGAAAGTTATCAAGCGTCAATAAACTAATCGTAAGCCAAAAACAATGCCTTCTAAAGTAAAATAATCGTAAAGTAAAGTAATGTGCAGTCAAAAGCGCGAGTACCCTATGCAAATAGCGATTTGGCATATGGAAAATCCTTTTGCGTACGCTTCTCACGCAGAAGCTTATCTAGAAACGGATTGTGTGTTTGTTCTCTCGACTTGTTTACTCGCTTCTGCCAGAGATGAGCAGCATTTTCATATAAATATTAATTTCGGCGAGAGGAAAGGTATTCAGTTGCAGAGTTTCATCTCGAAATCGAAAACGAAACTTGCAATAAACGAAACGACCAAAACGACTAAAGTAACATGTTTGCAAAAATCTTCATAGTGTGCCTAGCCTTGTACTCAGTACAGGTAAGATCTTTGAAAAATCCCTTTTTTAAATATGTAAGTAACAATTCTCTTAATTCTCTAGGTGCTTGGAGGCAGCATTAAGCCCAAACTCTCCGCAGAAGTCCAGGCTCTAGTCCAGGATATAGACATCAAGACTGTCATCCTAGAGGCTGAGATCAGGAAGGTTACAGTCGGTAACAAAGCAGACGTAGCCTTGGCAAGTACTAACATCAAGTTGGCGCTAAAGAGCCTGAAGACGGCTGTGAAAGTCGGCAAGGGAACCGTCTGTGGGCAGATTGCTAGCGTAGCTGCCTATGGAATCGAAGTTCGGGCTACTGAGCTTAAAGATTGCAACAACAAGATCAACTTTAAGACCCTCCAGAAGGACCTCCACTCGTATCTGAAGAACCTGCACGATGAGGCGTTGATGATCGACCGTGTCTGCGAATTCACCACTCCTAACGCTGATCGTTGTGGAATTTGCGTGTCCAAGTCAATTGAACAGCTTAGACAGAAGTTGTGCGATATTGAGAAAGTTGTCAGCACAAGCGTGGGCCGTCACCTGGAAGATAGCGAATATTGTTATAAGAGTATTGTCGAAGACGTGCAGTCTGGGGTAGCACGCATTCAAGTTGAGCTTGATCGATGCCTGAATCCGCTAGTCGACAGCAGCAGCAGCAGCAGCGACAGCGACTGTGATGACTCGTCTTCGGACTCCAAGTCTTCGCATTCCAGCGAGTCCCACTCTGAAAGCAATGAAGATTGCGATGATGAGACTACCACATACCATTATACCACCACCTATCGCCCATCCTACACCAAAACTCAGCAGCCTTCGTACACAACAACCCAACGTCCAGTCTATTCTACCACCCGTCAACCAGAATATACCACAAGCCGTCGCCCAGTGTACACCACAACCCGCCAACCTGAATATACGACCACCTATCAACCAGAGTATACTACCACTCGTCGTCCAGTCTACACCACAACTTACCAGCCGTACACAACAACCCAACGTCCAGTCTATTCTACCACCCGTCAACCAGAGTATACAACAAGCCGTCGCCCAGTGTACACCACAACCCGCCAACCTGAATATACTACCACCTATCAACCCGAGTATACTACCACTCGTCGTCCAGTGTACACCACAACTTACAGGCCGTCGTACACAACAACCCAACGTCCAGTAAATTACACCACCACGACCCAGCGCCCAGCTTATACCACAACCCAACAACCAGAATATACCACAACCTATCGTCCAGTCTATAGCACCACCCGTCGCCCAGCGTACACAACGACCGAGCAACCAGAATATACTACCACTGATGAACCAAAATACACCACGACCCATCGTCCAGTGTACACAACAAGTTATCGTCCATCATACACAACGACCGAGCACCCAGAATATACTACCACTGATGAACCAAAATACACCACAACCCATCGTCCAGTGTACACAACAAGCTATCGTCCATCATACACAACGACAGAGCACCCAGAATATACTACCACTGATGAACCAAAATACACCACAACCCATCGTCCAGTGTACACAACGAGTCGTCGTCCAGTGTACACCACTGAACATCCATCCTACACCAGCGAGCATTACAACAGCGAGTCTACTGAACACAGCTCAGAACACTCTGACAGCAGCTCCCATGAATATTCCACTTCTGGACACACCAGCTACCCTTCAGGACACGTCTCTTATGCACATTCCAGCTATCCCTCTCAGCACGCATCTTCCAGCCATCCTATCTACCCCTCAGTGAACATTGACCATTCCAGTAATACACACGTGTCTGCTGACCACGTTGACGAAGATGAAGTCAACGTTGAGTACTAACTAGAACGGGCCTACGTCAAACTACAAGACCTTCTCAGAACTCTGGACCCCCTTTCGCAATATGCTCCTTGGAAACAAATAATCTTGTTAATATTATTCTTTGTTAAATCGTTGCTGTTGTTATGGAATGCTATCTTATAATGTGCGAATGTTGATAATAAAGAATATGTTGAATACTATGAAATGCTAATATGTTATTTTTTAAATAAAGTCCTTGAAGTTAATCACAATTAATGTATTAATTATTTTATTCAATGTCAGGCCGACAATTAATAATTTACAATGTATCATAAAATGTACTTAAATATATACCTACTAATTGGTTGATGCATAAGTATTACGACTTATCAAGTAAAAATCAAGTAACAAATAAGCCAAAACGATAAAAAAAACTTCAACAAAAACATATTCAACACAAAAAAGTTATTATTTCAGAGCCTAATTTTCAAAGACTTCGAGCATTACTTCCCATCCTAAGGGAAAACATATTGATTCTTGGAAGCAATCCACGATTCAATATCCGCCAATATATTTCATAAACGTTATTAATTTTGTTGAGAGTTGTAGCGCATAATGTGCACTTGCAAAAGCGACAAAGTTCTAATTTGAGTTCTTAGGAGTCCAGAACCCGGGGTTCCATCAGCACTCCTGCTCTTATTCAAGGACTGCACAGGTACCAGCAGCAGGCGAGATATGCACTCCAGAATGTCTTAAGCACAATATTCTGCCTCGTTTCATTTTTTTATATCCGTGAGGTGGCCCCCAAAAATCATTTAGTGGAATTGCGCCAATTTCAAAACTTTGTAACTTTTACTCTTAAGTCTAAACTGAAATTTTTTAGGAAACTGTTTAAATGTTTTGCTCAACACTATTTAGTCTTTCTTTCTTTAGGCTTAATATTAACCTGTGAAGACCTTTGAGGACAAAATTATAATAAATATAATACAGAATTGAATCGTACGCTTGTAAAACTATATTTTTCTCTTCAAACCAATTACAATACAACAATAGATAACAAGACCATTAATTTAAAGTTAATTAGTTATACATTACTACTTGGTTCATGCACAAGTGTTCAAGTTATTGCAAGCGGTTTCTACTTGAGCCAAGAGGTCAGCCTTGGTGTTCTCGATGCAGGTATCGGAAGCTGTGTTGATATCGGTAAGACCGGTACCCATGTCTGGAGGAGTTGGGGTGCCAGAAGTCTCGGCGATGCACGCTGCAGGGTCCAGGGCTCCTTTGCACGCCTTCATTGCCAATTTGTAGGAAGCCATCTGCTGCTTCATGCCTAATCCTTGTACACGCAGTTCGTTGATTTGGTCCTTCATCTTGCAGGGTTCAAAAGCAATCAGTGATTGGTTCTCTATTTCTGTCACTGCAAGATTTGCAGCATCCCCACAAGTGGGATTCGGATGTAGGGGAGCGAGAGTCTTAAGAGCATCCGTTTGTACTTTGACTTCATCTTGGGCTGTCTTGATCTTAGTCCCAATGATAGCGTGCTGCATTCCTAATTGTTTCTGAACAGCGCCAATGCTCTTGCCAAATGTGGGGAAGGCAACTGGCGCAGGTGCAGGGGCTGCTGCGGGTGCTGCGGGGTATGGTACTGCTGGCATCCAAGGTGCTTGAAACCAGGGGTTAGCAACTGGTGCTGCTGCGGGGGCAGGTGCAGGGCCACCGGGAATAGCGCCATTGAACCAGGGGTTGTTTGCCATCCATGGGTTACCAGGGCCGCCAGCCCATTGTGCAAACCATGGGTTCATCCCTGCTGATGGGGATGCTGCAGGTGCTGGAGCACCAAACACCTAAGAAAACAGTAAATTTACATTTAAAATGATATGATATTTAAACGGAAGTTTAGTTTTCCTTACCTGAGCAATAACTAGTGTAATCGCAAGAAACTTAATCATGTTGCCGTGTTAGTTGCTTAGTTAGTTCCAAATAATATCAAATATAAGATGCGAATGCTACTCTGCTGGCTGGCAAATGTTTTTATACTTAAAAGTAAGATGTTATCATCATTGTGTTTTGAGAAGACGCACCACTCGCTAATTAATCATTCAATGTCTCTAGGTGTTTCCCAATGCGCAACACGCTGGCAGAAAGACAAACAGCGGCAAACAGTTGATAAGATAATTGGTGCGTCATTTAGAACGCATGTGGAAAATTCGTTTTGCCTCAAAATGGTGAGTGGAAATTCCTTGCGCATGTAAATAATAATTCTACAATTTACGTAAATTTATAAACAAACAAACACAACAATGAGTATGAAAATATCACAATATCTTTGACGTAGATTATGTTCTAGAAAGTTTATACATTTCGCACAACTTGATTCATGCTTTGAACCATTATTATGTCTATTTGTTAATAAAACCGCTAAATTTGGATAGATAATTCCAGAACAAATTCATTTAAGTCTTGGGCAAATACAATAACCTAACAATAAGTTTAAGTAAATTATATTTAGGTGCTGTTACAACGCATGCAGTGCAATGTAATTAATTTTATTAAAATGAATCATAAAGGACTTGTAGCTGGCAAAATCAGAGAAAAAGATAAGAACTAAGCGCAAATTTTGCGTCACTGGCCACATCTTAAGCTGGAAACAATGCTTAACTAAATTACATGCAACATAAGCCATTCAGAAGACAATAAACTGGAATTAAGATAAAGTTTCATATATAACCATCAATTATTGCAATAAAGAAACAGTACTGCAACAGTTTTCAGTGATAAACGTTCTAAAAACTTCCTAAAAATGGCTAAACTTTGTTTTGTACTTCTTGCAGTAGCCTTGATTCATGTCAAAGTAAGTTTTGCACAAAAACATTACTAATTACATTGTTTATTGATTTGATACTTTGGTGTTAGTTTATCGATGGTTACTCAGCACAATGGACATTGGCATATCGCACAATCAATCAAGAACGCCAGCGAATTAATGTCGTACTTGGTAATATTTTGCATTCGACTGGAGATGCCATCGGTTCTAAGATGTACGCGACCACGACTCGAGTGAATCTGATCTGGAGCGAAGCCCGTCTTGTAAACTCAACTTGTGCTAAGAATGTATTAAGAGAAATAGACGTGTTCTTGGCCGATTTGCATACGATGAATGATTGTCGACAAACTTCAAAGTTAAATAACATCCGAACCAAGTACGTCGGGCAGTTGCAGTCGGAATATGACAGGATTGAAGGGCTAGATGAGGCTTGCAAGGAAGATCCTGTTTGTTCCATTGGCGAGATCCAGAAATTGTATACAAATTTAAACAGCATTCAGGCTAGTTACCAGCCGGAGTTTGACGAAGTTTCTGTTGAGAATGAATTGTGTGTTCAGAGCCACAATACAAAAATTGATAATCAGGTTAATGATCTCATTGTCGCCTGGAATAATTGCAAATAAATGTTTAATGAGCTATGATTTGACCTGTAATTCTATGATTTGCGAAATAAAACAATCATTTGACTTTTGTTTTGACAATTATATTGAAGATTTCACTTAATACTACTAATAAACATTAATTACTGATAAGAATTTAATTGTTTGACAAGTTTAGTCCATCATAGTAATTAAGTAATTAAGATTAAACTTATAATAGTTTTAATAAATTTAAAATTCAACTCTAAATTTGATCGACATTTGAAGATCAAATGCTTTTCTTGTTGACTAAACATATTACCTTCAAACTTTTCTCAAGAAGTTTTTATATCGCTGTAAAAAGTGGTTTCAGGGTGGGTTTCACGTCAAATCTTTGTCTGAAGATTAAGCAATTATATTTTCTCTTAAGGAATGAATCTTAAACAGTAGGAGAAGACGTTTCCTCAGTTTTACACTTAAAAGTCCCGTAGTTTAATTAAATACAAAGCCATATAAAATAATTTCTAAAATTTAAATATGTAAACATTTTATTTGTTTTATTTAGAAAAAAACATATTGAAATGGTGGTTGCATAATGTGATTATTTAAGTCACTGTGGGACGTCTTCACATTAATGTTAATTTGACGACTTTGACAGCGACTTCTGATTTTATCTCTTAATTAAATTAAACCCCACTAAGAAAACCCCCGAAATGCATTCTTTCTGTGGTGATGTGTTGTGTTGCCAAGCAGGTTGGCCTTTGCAACAACGATTTTTCCTCGCAATTTGGCTTTTATCTTGTTACGTAACTTCAATATTTGCAAACACCAAACAGCATCCACCAACCAAGATCTTATCTTGGTTTATTGCTGTTGTATAAATTAGCAAAATTTATAACAAGTACAGTGACGGAAAAAAGTTTGTTTAAAGTAAGCGGCTTTGGCTGAAGTTATTATATTTTATTGATAGGCTATTGCTTTATTGTTTCGGTTGGCTTTTAATAAGCTTAAAGTCATTTTTAACTCATAAGCGCTTGAAAAGAGGAGAGAAACCGTTCAAAATATTTAAGAACAACGCGCGCTCGTCAGACGCCTGTATTAAGAAATAATCAGACACGTTGGACGATGATCACGCTACGCTCTCTACTTACGTACTCGCTTCTTATTAATTCTGATAAATTGAAATCGAATCAGCGGGGGGCGCTTCAGCGGTGACACTTTTCGCGTCTGCACCTCGCCTCATGAAGACACTTATCATCGATGATAATTTTCCTTCTTTACAACTGATATCATTATCTCTCGTCCGGCACATGTCCGCACGTTTTAATCGCTCATATTAACCGCCGAATCAAGATGCAAGCTTTCACCAATTATGATTTTTCATAAATATGCTAATGACCAATGTCCAAAGGTCGTACTTTGATGAAAAGTCGCACAGTAGGCAACTTTTTTAACTGTTTCTTAAATAAACCTTAAAAAACTTCAAAATCTTCAACGTGTGTGGTTTTTTATGTCTTAAAACCCTTTTTTCTAACGAATTCTCTCCTAAATATTTCCGCAAAGTTGTGCCTTGTATTACATAATTGACGATTGCGGTTAATTAGTAGAATTTATGAGATCACAAAAATAAGAACGGGATGCGAATGGAATGCGAAGCAATCGCAATAAATCCTCTCTCGTGCTGAAATTCTCGTCTCAATAATTCCAATTATTTTCGTGTTTTATACACGGCCAGTCTTCTCTTAGCTAATCTCTGCCAACAATCAGATCAGATGCAGCTAACAAGAAGCAACATTGATTCGTTAAATTGTATTGGAATCTGAGAATCTGAGTCGAAATCGAAATCATCGGTTGTATGAACTGTCCTCAGATCGCAATCATTGTTCTTTACTTGTTTCAAGAGGTTTTGCGCCCTATCAGCTTGCAAAATCAAAGGACACGAACTAAATTTGTAATAAATAAGCAATAAGGCTAGTAATGATCTCGTCAATGTCGGACACAAGACAAAAGCAAACCAGATGAAACAAAAGAAACGAAACGGCCTATATTTTCCCCAAGTCAATATAGAATGAAACAAAACACCTTGTTTCTCTGTTTTGTCAGTGAAATTCTGCGGTTCGGACCTGAGATGTAAAGTGACACTTTGGCATGTTTTGTGTGTTTTAAAGATGTTCTTGCAGCCACAACGCGAGCGTAAGACAGTGGCAGGTGAAAAGACCACGAATTAAACTGTAACAGATATCTTCAAACCAACCAACAAAAAATATCGCATCGAGGTAAAATGATTATTGATTTATTACATTATCGTTTGATCGATCTGTGGATAGAGGTCCAGCGAAGTTAATCGGAAAGTACAATTGAATACGCATTGAGATATCAAGGGACACGAAGCGTTCATTAAGAATTTCACAGATGCGCTTGGATGAAGAGTGCCTGCGGCTTTAGCCGTGGCTCGCACTGCCGATGCCGCGCGCTTTCAACGCTTCGACGGATAAATTGCCCAAAACGACGACAATAACGTTAACGGCACTGGCAATCAGTTTATGGCTAATGAATAGCATCATTCGGCTTCGGTAGCACGACGGGCACTCATGCAGTAAAGCACCGAGAATTACAGGCTTTCATTTGAATAATCCGAAAAGTCCACTTCAGTGCGGTAACTCACCGTCGGCAATTTTTAAAACCGTTTTTGATTAATTTTTAACTTTCTCTCTATGTTATTCTTCCAAACCATGAAGAAGACGAAGATGAGTCTTTTGTTCTGAGACATAACTGAGCAAAATGCATTCCAATATTGCTTGACAATGAGAACAATCAAGCAAAATCAGTTCACAGAACTCGTAGAATTTTATTTTACGATTTGCGCCCGGGCGCTTGCAATAAAATTAATAACACTCGGTGCACGCACGAGCACGCAATTAAAACATTCATCGGAAATCCCTGGCAAAGGGTGTTTTTGCTGGTGGTACGGGTGGCTCATGGTATTTTATGCGATGGTTCATGGTAGTCGTTGGCGTGCAGCGTGCAGCTTTGATGGGCTATAGCTGTGTCTATAGCTCGTGTGGTGTGGTGCGCGTCCATCCAACATCAAGCGCGTTTTTTCTTTTCTTTTGGAGGGAATTCGGTTGCAGCTGCCAACACCTGGAATACAGTACGCACCCTCGACGATTTTCGATTTTGATTCACATACTTGTATGTTCCTATCGACTGATTCTCTTAAAAATAACTAACAACACCAACTATAAATGTATGTACTTGCTCCACAATTCAATTCAATGAAATGAATTTGACAAATTCTAAATCTGAGATTTCAAAGAAGAAATTAAACTTTATTGTAAAACTTGCCTCTCTTTCAATTCAAAACTTGAATGACAGACAATGTTCAACGTTCATGTTAAAAAAATATACAAATAATTGACTTGTCTGTCATTTAATGTAAAATTTTGCACGTGCGCACGTGCGCTATCCCTTTGTTAATTTAATATCCTGTTACGCCCTTATTTTCTAATAGCCATGACACTGAATTTCTGCATAGTCCATCGACCACCACCCTTCGTATGACTTTCTATGATCTATCCACGTGCAAGAGAGCAAATTACGCCTAGGAGATCAGTGGTATATGCAAATGTGAGGCAAATTTATTCGCCGCGTGGCCGCATGTGCATGGATTTGAAGACCTCACACCACAAGACTTCGCACTTACAAAGCTAGTGCGAGCAGTGCATAAATAAATAAGCAAGCACGCATGCAAGCAACTAAGCAGAATGCAAATGCGTAATGTATGGTGGAATGGCACGCGTGCACGTGCGATTTGCACCCTCTGGTTCTTGTATAGTCCTGGGGTCTCCCCCAACTACGTGGGCCCCGGGCCCTGCGATTACCAAATGCTGAAGCGTATGAAATGAACCTACCTTTTGAATTCAAGTGCGCTGCGTTCACTGCGTTCGCCTATTATGGTATCGCTATCAGTAAGTATAATTATGATTGCGATTGTGCACGTTGTCATGGACGTGTGCTGATGTTGAAGCCACCAGAGGGTGCATTTGGTATGCTGGTGCGGGTTGATAGCTAGTTGATGGCAATTGCAATTAGAATTAAAAATTTAATACCTAAAAATTTAACGGTCAACTCTCAAACACTAATCTGTTTTTTGGAGGCAAAGAAGGGGTGGATCGAGGTTTGAAGAGCTTAGATATGGTTTCGTACTTCAGGATAAAGCTCGTTAAAGTTAGCCTCTTGGAGCGTGCCGCTTGAATTGAATGCAAACTGCGTTTGAAGAAATCATAGACAGCAACTGCCGTTCCAGTTTACTCAGAGCGCACGTATGCGTCGTAAAAGCGAAATTTCTAAGTCCCGGAGTGCCAAAGGGCATCCATCCTTCCCGGGGTTTGTGTTTCAAGTTATACTTGTTGGATTACGGGGTGGTTGAAGCGCTTTGTCATTGTACGCGCGTATTGTGCTCGGCATTAAATCCATTGTTACTCACGACACGACGTTTTCATAATATGTGATTTGATTACGACTTGCATGGAAAATCTAATGACAGTATAACGTAGCCCTTAGAAAAAGGAAAAAAACTTGAAAGAAAGTACATGTATGTAGAGTTTACCATCAAGTTGTGTCAAGGTTTATGACTTGTTGTCCCCTTCCCAGCGACAAAAAGACACATTTTAATCAAAATCAAAGAAGAATGATAACAAGAGCGCCAACAATCGTAATGGTAATTACAAACATTACCGTTGGAATGGCTATGGAATAGAAAACTGTATGTAAATCACGTTTACAAATGGTTATATGGTGGTTTGATGAATCGGCGTTGATAATGCTAGATAAACAGCCAACTCTAGAGAAAACCAGCTTCTGAAACCTTTTAAATTATCTAAACGTTGCTTCTGTGATTTCAGCATCAGCATATGCCAAGAATTCCAGTTTTCAATCACATTACGAATGGAAGAAAACTTGCTTGTGAGGGCACGAAGAGGTCCCGAAGGACGTTAGAAAATAATGAAAAATGTGAAATTAATGCATAGACATGCATTCCCAATGAAATGCAAGAAAGTAAAAGATGCGTTTATAAGTGCTGGGCATTTTTCACATCCAAGGTCTATTTTAATTTACGTTTTATTCAAATCATTCAAATGCAATTCCAGTTCATGTAACCGAAAAATTTTAATGTGAATTTAACAGAATCCTAACTGAAATCTCATTGAAATTTAAATTTCTATGAGTTTTCCTGCATTTCTTCGGGAGGTGAGTGCTGTGAGATAAATCTCATGTCATTTATATTTATGGCTATTAAGGAGTAATTGCAGATGTGTAATATCGCGGCGGTATTGCGAAGAAAACGTTTTAATAACAGCTTTTTACAGCAATTTAAATCATTTCGCAAGCAAGCAGTCATTGCAGACTTACCTTACCTTACCATGCATGTCTTGCTGGCTTGCTTGCGCCGTATCACCATCAGCTCATCACCGATTCCGCGCGCGCGTATCAGCTTACGTCTTAGCGCTTAAGACTGCAGATGAGGAGATGATCTACCTGCCTGGCACTATCATTTACCGGCATGTAGTAGGCATCCATGACGTCCGATAAAAAGTAAATTACGAGAGTGCGACTCAGACTTGCATTGGCTTCTTGTGTTCTCCATGAAGTTGAATCTTCGCTTTAATCTCAAGAGATTTTCAATGAAATTGCACATCAAGTGCTGGATTTTTGCACGTAGTTCTTCAGCTTATCGCTAGTGTTTTCAATCTTGTACTTGCATATTAAATGTTCAATTTTATACCAAGTATAAACCTTAACAAACAATAAAAGCCAAAAGAATTGCCAAAAAATATGCGAAACGCACGAGCAACACCCTTTGAAGGCTCATCGCAACCGCACCACTTTTTTGCGACCACCAAGATCAGCCGCCCCCGTAACGAATTCACCCACGTGAGATTAGTTTACCTTAAAATATTCCACATTTTCAGCATAAATTTCAGTACAATTAATTAATTTTAAGAAGTGAAAAGATAATTGCATCTGTCTGTTATTAAAAACAGTTACTTACTTAGGTGTCTTGATGGTATATGGAAGCAGGCATGAAATATAACACGCTGTTACCGTTTTCTCAACAAAAATAATTGCTCATTACGTTTTCAATTTTATTTAAATTGCACTTGCAGTGCGCTGGATATAGGGTTTGATCGGCGTAGTTAATAAAGTTATTAATCCAGACGCGTACGTTGATTTAGTGCATCAATTAGCAGGCCAACAAACATGTAAAACAATTTACGCATCTTACAAATGCTGTTTGCAAGTCATGTCTGCCTATAAATCTTGAATCTTGAGTCGTCTTGTTGGATTTACATGCACAGCTTTGCAACTCAAACAAATCAGTTTATTCCCGGTTTGATTTTATATAAATGGTGAGAAAAAACTTATAAGCTAGTGGTGGAAGAGGTAATAACACTTCTTGGGAGGCGCTCAATTAATGATGCACGCAAGAAGAGACACTAAACAATGTTCAGCAACGAAGAAGTAGAAGAAGAAGCTCGCCGAGCAAATTGAATAACACGCACCGCCCCATCGCCCAAGAACAAACACTAAATGAATCACTCAAACGTTTTTTCCTGTAGCCTTGTTTGTTTTGCGTGTACGCATCACGCTGTGCAGAAGAAAGCTCATTTATTTAATTTGAGAGTTTGTTTTTAGCGTTTAATTATGGGTTAGGGTTATGACGTTAATTTTTTTGGTTTTAATTGAAAAAAGAAGAAAACAAATGTGAACTAATATTTTATAAGAAAGTAATTATACTCACTTGAAATAAAGAAATTAAAGAAAATATAAAACGTCACTCAGGAAACGCGAATTTAAGTGAAGATAATTATTAGGCGGCGAGTAAATGAGCGTGCATATCGTGCTTGATATAATTTTAATTATTTTCCAATTACCACTTGATAGGTAGCGGATCTGGGCTCGTTACAATTGCTAACAAGCTTGCCGAAAATAAGATTCTGTGCCAGTTTCAAGTATTTTCTTCTGACAGTAAGGATAATTACTTAAGAAGTTCGCAAGGGCACACGCAATAAAGTTAAAGACATTAAAACTTTTAAATATTATGTAAAATAAATTATATTGTGAAAAATGTGTAAGACTTGGTAAAAAAATGACCAATTCGACTGATAATTAGTGATTGACTGCCCAGTTTTACGACCCACCAACGATGCCAATCCAAGACAAATAGCCATCTGAGGTATGTGTAACTACGCAGCATTCATTAATGAGCCAGGCTAATGACTTAATCAGAAAAATTCATTAAAACTTGCTGTCTAATTAAGCCTCTAAAGCATTTACTTTTTGCAATGATTTTTATCTCTTTTTTTGGATTTTAATCCCCATTTGCGACGAAAAGAAAGTCAATTTCAATTTTAATTTCCAAAATGTTAAATCATTCTTTTGACATTTATCGTTACTTTTCAATTAGTGCGTGGCTCTTGTACTCTTATTAAGTCTCTTTAACGTTTTAGCATTCGGTTTATGGGCTTTCTTTTACCACTCGCGTTGCATAATTCCTTCGAGACGCGAAATGAAAAAGCGACTCGCATTGCTTGCCGAATATTTAGGCAAATTTATTACCGGTTAATTAATGCTTGCCCTGGTAGTTAACAAAATCATTAGCTATCGGGTTGCAAAGTGTGCCACACGGACTTCGATCCTTAAGACTTTGCGCTTCTTAATGAAAGTATTAATTTCGCACTCAAAGCACGTTCTTTGAAGGCATTTTTATTGAAATTGCAACCAAAAGCTTAAACTTTTGAATATTCTCTAAGATATTTGAAGAATTTCATGAATCTTATAACCTAGCTCTTCATTTTATTAACACTTGATGAACAAAAGACTTACCTAAGAAAACTCAACCAAGAAGAAGTAAAATTTAAGACGACAGTTTATACTTTGTCAACGCAGTTAAATTACGAGAGATATTTAAACGGTATCAGATATTTAAGATGAGTATCGCACCCTTGGATAGCTTCTTATACGGCAGGAATCGAACCCGAGAGAGAATCAGATAACAAAAGCTATAATTTTCAGAAATTTCTTCACTTCAGCGCTTAAATCGTATTGATTTTGTCAAGGGTACCGTTGCATCAGCCAGATCTTTGATGACTTCGTGTGATTTCTTTAAAAAATGCCAAGATGTGTCTTTAATAACCTTTAAAAGAGACATATACTGACTCGAGGAAGCAAATAAGCAACTAAAGTTAATTTATATTGCATTGATCAATTTGTAATTACATTGGAACGCAATTGCGTCGCGTTTTTATCTCTCTACTGAATCGCGCAGACGCCGAGTGTTTATTGAAGCAATTATCAAGTTAATTCGTTCTTATGTAGGTAAATGTCTTGTTCGGTTTATGTGCGTTACCGTTTCGCTTCTTTATGGCAAGGCAAGTGCACGCGCGGCGGGTAAGAAGAAGAAGAAGTAAGTAAGTGGCATTCGTAGTGTGAGCGGCGTCTGCCGGCTTGCCGTCGACGGCGGTGGTCCCGAAGACAAATTGCCCGCAATGTTTTTTAAACGTTTTTAAAAACTAATTAATAAAGGTTCTGCATTTACAAACAAATCAAGAACAAGCAAGCATCGAGACAGACAGACGTAAAAAGTGGGGTACATCATTAAGAAGCTCTCCTCTCTGCTTCTGATTGTTCAGGAATAAATGAGATTCTGAATAATTAGGAGTTGTATCTCTCATATAGGGCATTAATTCTGCTACAAGTTTATACTTATGAAATGGAATGTATTATAGAAAGTAATTAGTAAAGTCACCCACGGTGCGATCGTTTTAACACCATAGGGTTCCACAAATTACCCCAAAAGTCATGAATATTCTGCTTTGTTTTACACAGAAAATGGCAGCATGTCATTGATTCATTAATTCATTTCTTTCATAGTAATTAGATAGAAATTAATGAGTTTTAATATCAGAATTAATGATCAAATAATTCAATATTAAATTTAAATTGAACATATTTTTCTTAGATTTCTTTGATTTTGTAAGTAAATATCCAAGAAAGCTTTTAAGAAACGCTAAGAAAGTAAATAGAGGGTGACCTAGAGCTTAAAGCTCTAAGTAAACACTTCCTGTTTCTTGGATTTCAAAGCTAAGTCTTGATTTGTGAAGGGTGTTTAAAGAAATAAGAAAAATACGTACACGTTAAGACGGAACAAGCAAATTCTTCAAGAATGCAGCGAGAAGTTGTAAAACAATGTAAAGAAATTGGCTTCTAGATGTAATAATTTAATGACCTTAAGAGAAAAAGTCCGGACTTGGACTCCGAGTGAGGAATATAATAAGATGCTTATCTCGGGCCCAGCGGGTGTTGTCTCATCACCTTCTACCATCTTCCAAGCGCCGAAGACGTGTAATGACGTCTCTGATGAAGTAGGACCGACGCAAAGCGACAATTTTTTATTACTTATTGTTCCCATAACTAATAAAATCCTAGACGTCATGTACGAAGTATTTGCTTTTGAAATAAATTCCTCTTAGATTGATCAGAGATCGGCGCAACCAACGCGGCGCGTTTGAACGCATTTCTGTCAACGGTCAACGATTTTTTAATTTTATTTTACTCGTAAAAGGTAGAAATATAAAATGAAAATCATTTAAAACCGTGGTTGGAAGGAGTATCGCGAGTTTTATATCGCAAGTCGCAAGTGAATATATATTTAAATATTTTTAATTTAAGTAAACACGTAAGTGGTGATCGAGTTGTCGGCTGGGGCATTAATTGCGTATGCATAAAATCAACCTCATGAATATTCAAATAAGAAAGAAAGTGTTCGATGAGCAATAATGTCGTTGTGGCGAGAAGGCAGTAGATTAAAGCGCACTCGCTGTGCGTTTTAATGGCAAAATGCAAATATGTACGCAGTCGAACGTAATTTATGGTTTGTGCATTAGTGCAATGCGGCTTTATCTCTCTCCCGGCGACTCGATTCAATTCAATTCAAGTAAAATGAAAATGTTTCATGTCGAGCTCCATCGAGATTGAGACACGATTCCAATGTTATTGCTTTTACTGCAATTAAACTGCATTCACAATAGACATTTACGTAAATTTGACGTTTAATCTGTGGGGGAGAAGAATGCAATTTATTCTCATTGATAGCAGCACAATTGCACAATTTCTACAATATTTCAAGCACATTTACGTTATACAAATGCCGAATATTCGAGAAAATTTGATACTTTATTACATCCGCACTTCCACTGTGTATTCAGCTTCGTTCGCTCTGCAATTTATTTTTTATATTTTGTTTGATTAAATTCATAGCAACAAGCGACAGGAAATGGGGATGTGAAAAACGCCCAGAATATTTGCAGGTAGGTTTGAAGAAATCTGCGCAACATTGCATCAATCCTAGTAGACTCCCAACCAAAAACTGCATCCAGCTAGTATAGTGTTAACTTTTGTTAGGTTAGTTTTATCATCAATTTTATACGCACCCTAACTTTAAACTTGTTTTTTATCTCTTTGCCAATTGTTGGTATATCTTTTTTTTCAGAAAAGAGATCTGCAAGGGATGCTCATCCGATTCTACTTAAGATAAGAGCCTTAGTTTAGATTTATTTTAAATTTCCTTCTATTGAATTAAAAAATCCTATTGTTAGTCTGAATAAAGCTAAATTTCAGGAAGAATTCTCCAATATTTATTAATAATTTTAAGCTTGGTGGTATGTACATACTTTTACTTTTCTTTCGTTTCGTTTCATCATTACACGTACTTTACTGGAGGTACTTATTTGATGTTCCCCCTTAGACATTAAAGCCAGATGTTCAGCTGGTTGCTCTTGCTCATGGACGCTAATGGTACCCCCTCATATCTGTCTCTTTTTCTAGTAGGCATTGAAACGGGGCATTGGAAAAAGATGGGTAGCACGAAGCATACCGGGTTTTGTCTAGTTGTTGCCACGTTCCCTGACACGCGACCAGGGCCGAAATGGATTTGCACAACAATTGTTTGGATTTTCTATTCGAACGGTACCATTGTACGATGCGTACCAGAAAAGGGGACATCTATCTATCAAGCGTACGGCTATCTCCAATAGCCTTTCATACTTTTCGCTCCGGGTTGTTTTTCCTTTACGTTCACGATTTCGTCTACCCATAACTAATCTCAGTGCCAATCAAGTTGATAAAATATTATCTTTGCTTATTCAACCGTAAAAAGAAAAATATTCCCCGGTATTTTTTAACTCACCATGGTTAGACAGGCTAACAGCTCGGAGGAAATATAATTAATCCCCGTTAGTTGTGAGTACGCATACTTTTCTAATTAACATTTCAAAATATGATCTCTAGTTACATGTAACACCTCTAAGACTCAAGTGCACGCCAAGTGTTTTCTTTCAGGTTTTCCAGGACTCCATCGAGATTGCATTCAATGTGCCTACCACATGGGATGAGCTCGCGCACGTCTGGCAGCATTTGATGACATCGTCACTCATATTTCCTCCCGGCGGAAATTAAATGTTGCGACGCCGAATACCAAAACACTTTGTGTCTGGAACGTAAAGTGGCGGAGGTGTCTCAACGACAAGTAGCAGTGGAAGAAGTAGGGTATTCTCCGAGGAATAGTGCACCGTATCCTGTCGGGCGCATGCCAAATGTTGGCGACTTGTGTGCATCAAACGAAAATAGAATATCAACGCCACATGTTGCGCCAATGCCAATATTATATTATCAACCCTCTGGTGTGTTAAGTGACTGCTACCATTTTCCTACATCTACAAGACTATAATACAACGCTAATTGCATGTTAGATCGCAAGACGCAAGTTGTTTGATGAGTAAAAACGTCTGTATTTTTTATTCTTTTCAAAATAGCACACAAGAGAACATGTGGTATATGAAACTATAAAATACAAGAATAAATAATTGATGTTCGACATACACATACCTTATATCAAGACACAAAACAGTGATTTTTGCGTGAAAATACAAGTAGGAGTATTAAATGTCAATTTTTTTGCGTGGAACATATGTTTTGATCGACTTTTAACAGATTTCAAGCGAGAGCACCGTTGGTGGGTGGAGAAAACACGAAACGGCATCGGGTAAACTTGCGAAAACTACTCAAAAACGCATCAATCTACCGAAGCGAATCAGCCTCGGGCCCATTAAAGTGTAACACTTTTACAGTTTCCTTTAATGAGCGTGAGCGTTTTTCTACTCCATTAAGCAAATTTCATATTCCATATTTTGCATGCATAAATTAAATTTAACCATTAAATTCCTGTCAAATTAATATTTGGGTGGCATTTCTCCCCAGAAACCTCCAGAAATACTTGAGAATTATTGTAACTTGTAAGCAAGTGGATAAATAGGAATAAATTAAAAATAAAAGTGCGCAATAAAATAAAACCTAGAAAGGGTTCAGTTTTATGAGTTTCAACGCCCAGTTCCTGAAATATGCACACGTCAGTGATAACGATAGAATTATTTACTCGAAAGTCATAAACTTTCTTTAAAAGTGAGAGGAACTCAGACGCACCCTTTCCTCAAAGGGTATTGTCATTGAATTTACGATTAAATCAGACCCTTTCACTTTCACTTAAGTTTGCGAGAGTGAAAATCTACCTGGACTGGCGATTTCTACGCCTGGTTTCCAAAAGTCCTATAGTATTTCTGTAAGGTATGTACATAATGTAGCTTATCATAGGTTTTAATTGAACGGTATATGCGTTTCGATCCACGACGTATGCATGTACATAAATAGCAAGGGCGACAATACGCCAGAGTACCGCTATATAGTTCCCCATCTAATCCCATCACCAACACACCAACAACTTGCATCGGAAGCAAGCAGGAGGTTGGTACCCTTGCATGCGCATGCATGTCAGCGTCGACTATGTGGTGGTAATTTCCGAAATCCCTATATTTACTGCTCGAGGGGGTCCCTTCTGTTCCGATAAAGGTACAGCTGTTACCAACACACCTAAGCTTACCGAGTCAGCGTTCTCGCTTCTCGGCCGCTGCAGATACGCGTTAGGATAAAGACAGGAAATAATCTACCCCCTCTTTGGGAGGGGTTTTTATTTGTACTGGTCTCGTGCCACAAACTCACAATGTGTGCGTGCATTTGTGCAAAAGTCGGCGTTTCATATTCTGGCTCCTTTTCAAAATTGGTAGTTCATTTTCAATCGCGAGCACGCGACAATATAACGGTTCTGTTCTGGACGAACCACCTCAAGAGTAGGCTCAGTTCTCCAGAATTCACTTCGCGGTGTGGTTGTGGTATTATGTCAGTGACTGTTTCAATTACTGGACTATAAATAGACATTAGACATTGTAGTTATTGTGCTGCTGTGATGATCCCTACTCATTGACACTAATCAAGGACTAAGAAGTTAGTTAATTAGTACTTAGAGCTAATTAGAATGTCCACTGCTGTGCAATATCAATCCTCGCCGCAGAAGATGAACATCCTCCAGCAAAACAACACACAGAACCTGCAGAAACCCGCCAGTGTCATTCGCAAGCAGCCGATTGTCTCAACCTTGAACCCGAAAGACATCCTGCTGACAAACCCAGCGAGGAAGAAGGCTAAACCCGGCGAGAAGCTAACCCAGCCTGCGCCGGTGGCAGTAGCGCGAAGAAACGCGCGCGAAAGGAATCGTGTCAAGCAGGTGAATAACGGATTCGCCACTTTACGCCAACATATTCCGACTTTCATCGCTGCCGCGTTTGAAAAATCAGCAAGTAGTGGACGAGGAGGCAGCAAGAAGCTCTCCAAGGTTGAAACTTTACGTATGGCCGTGGAGTATATCAGGACATTGGAGGACATGCTATCAGGAGATGAACAAAACTCTTATTCGGAAATCTCTGAGAGTATCTCAACATCTTCAGGGTCCAATGCGAATAGTTTCAATTCACTCTCAAGTGCTTCACCTTCTTCATCGCCAATAACAAGCACTATCACTACGAACATCACTGGGATGGCGAATATTTATTCGTACCCTATTATGTCCCCCGGGAATGACGAAGAAGACCTGAAGTATGCAACCACACCAACCCACACGCATACAAACTACACCACAACGATCAAAACCTATCAAATTCCAATATACGATGAAGATAACTTTGATTCCTTGGATGATGACCTACTCTCAGACCCGTCTTTGATGAACGCGGATATTGACTTAAACCAGGATTTGAATCAAGACTTGTCCTTGTTAAATTCCATACAAACAACTGGCTCTCTATCTCCTGAAATGTACAGTGACGATTCCCTATCACCCATTGCTATTGATCGTTGCCGAACCACGGAGCAAATGTTTATCCCTGTCTTCAACTCAACCAACGAAGACATCAAACTGCGCATCACACCAGAGATGATAATGGAGATCAAGAGTGAACCGTTGGAGGACGATTCTAAGGAGAATATTGTACAAATGCCTTGGTGGGAACCACAAGAACAAAGCCGAAGATAGCTGAAGAGAGGAAATCGGCGATCCAGAAAGACAATACCCAGCAGAATGATACATCAGACAAAAGGTAGGTTTCTACATACAATGCGTTTCTGTTTGATCAATATTGATTGACATGCACTTTAAATGCTTGATCAAACAGGGAAAAACATTCTTTCTTTCTTTTCGTTTCGCTGTTTGCTCGCTTTGATGGTAAACCAATCAAATGCGTAACATTTGTCAACTGCGTTTCGGACTTAAGGCCCAGTTGCTGAACAAATACAAGCAGCAGACAAAGTTTGCTGAGTAAATATTCGGAATTGGTTGATGGAAGCACCAGAAGCTTGTGGCAATAAAGCCTGGGACTGCCTGGAACTTAACCTAGACGGATGTGTACATGTAGTAAAGCAGAGGAAATGTTATTGACAAACGTTGATTGCAAATATTTACTTCCTACTGGACGTGGCTACCATGTTCTAATAGAATTCTGATGTATCTAGACCGTTGGAAAATGCAAATTTCGCAGGTAAAGAGATGGTAGGCTGAATTATGTATGGATCTAGATTCTTTTCTCATCGATTTTCCAATCCAACACATCTGTGAGAATCAGCACTAACCCTCCAACAAATCAATATGAAAATGAAGCTTAACCTAGCTTAGCTTATCGAATTCATTCGATTCCAGCCTTCTTTCGCATTACTTGCTCCCAATACCAATCAATAAATCAATTGCAACAAGGGTGAATATTGATCAGGCAAACCTGAACGTAAACCTGTCTGGAACGTCTGGTAATTCTTCAGTTACGAGTTATTGTTGCATGAATTCACGTACAACCAGACACCAGGAAGTGGATTTCTTATGCGCGAAGGTCAAAACCCTTTCTGTAAAGAAAACTGCAGACATGCCATTCCAGTGCAGTGCAATCACACTTGGAACTCATACCAAAGCATGCATATTCGCGAGACAACAAGTTTCTGAACGTGAACACGTTCTTTTTTCTTGTATTCTTTGGTCACTTCTTCCGGATCCGAAGCATGCACGCGATGCATTCAGAAATCAACTGACGAGTTGTGTTTGGCGCGCGTCTTATGAAATACCTAAGACGTTCGTTCCCTTTCATGCTCAAGACGCTCGCGCTGCTTGCACCACGTGCAGTGTCTGGCGGGAGCTCGCGCCAAATCGGCACACAAAAAGAAGGAGAGCCTCCAACACAACAAACGTCTTAGCGGAGCTTCAACGGCTGGCTGGCTGACTTACCTTCGCCTGCGCTTGATAAAAGATTCCAGGCGTAGTTGTATTTAGTTGGCTTTTGAATTTGTGTATTCAGAGAGAGTTTGCTCTGAATCCAAGCGGGAGGCACCGAGGAATTCATTCACCATCGAGGTTGGAGTTTTATACCTGATTCTGCATTAGCATTAGCGTCAAGCGTCAGTGTTGAGCAAGTATTGTAAAAAATAGAATCGCTTTGAATTTTTAATGCAAGCCAAGCATGATATACATGAAATAGGTGAAGGCAAGGCTGGAGGTCAATGTCAAGCCTTGATTATGTGAATAAGTTATCCGGGATGATCTCATACCGGCGAAGGCTAGAAAAATACTGCAAAGGGCGCATCATATTACTTCGTCTACGTCTGATCTTATTTCTTATTCTGCGCTCCGCGTTTGGCGTTATAAATCTGGCCGAAAATTGTCGTGCTTTAAAGTCGGTTAGTTCCCAACCCAAGCCAACCCTTTGCTTAAGTATCAACAACCACATCTCTCATTTCTCATCTCAGGTACGTGGTACACGAAGACAAGTGATTTTTTACTCACAATCAGCTTCTTCGAGATGCATGATTCCCAAAGATATACGACTGTATACATGGGAGGTTAATGAAAAGGCTTTCACAGCAAACAGATTACATAATGTAGAAATTATGCTAATGCTCATTACCTTCATCATCTTTTTCAATTGCGCTTGCGCATGACTTAAAAAATTAGAAATTCAATAAATTTAGGTTAGGGGTACCTTTTTCTTTATTTTTTTCTCTGATATTTTGTATTTTCACAGCACATTAAATTCCTTGGTACGTACAAATAAGCACAAGCGCAAAAAGTTTTTTCCACTTTTCGGTGCATTACCCTTGAACAAACCCCAAAAACGTTGTGAAAAGACACCGAATGTGTGAAAACCCATCAGAGCGTAAATAAACACGCATAGAGATCTGGAGCAATTGCTCTCATCTCTTCTCAGTCAGAAAGCCTGGCAGTGTGTAAACTTCTAACGGTTTTTCATTTTTTACCCGAAAACTCGAGTGCAACTCGTGGTTCCAGTTTCATGTAGGTACCTACGGGTCAAATTTTCTTTTCATTTCGGCGCGAAACCTGATTTCTTATTAGATATTTCATGTACTTGTCCCGTATCTGAATGCAGCCACTGGTATACTGAGTGTGGTAACTTGTAGTAACATAGAAATACCTTCTATTTAAAGATATGGAAGGTGATTTGGAAGCCTCAGTGGATGGTATGATGATAGTGCGTCAGGGGATGGGACGACTTATAAGCCAAGCCAAGTCTTTCTTTTCTCAATTCTTTCTTTATCAGTCAAGCCAAGCCAGGTCAGGCCAGGGTTCTGTTGTTACCACAGTGAAAGGTCCCGAACCTGAGGCCATTGGTCCCGTCCCGTGCTGGAATATTATTTCCCACGTTATTCATGCTCGCGCTTTGTGAGTTGTGAATTTTCGTTAACGACTCGATGCACGTTTGAGGAAAGCGGCCCAAGACTTGCCATTGTCACTTTCAACGAGCCATCCCTGAACTTGTTTGCCTTTCGAAAGAAAGAAGCGAACCGACAGGTAAAAACATGCAAATATCTTTTTTCAATTTTTAAATCATAAAAGGATTTTTTACTTTTTTAATATTGAAATTTGTTTCAATTTGTTGTCAAATTAATAATACGTTTACGAGAAGAAATCTTTAGGAAGTCTTAGAAAACCAGTGACAAGAACAAGTTAAATGCTTATTTATTTGACTTTCTTGCTTTGTCCAAGAAGGCGAATTAAGATATCAAAGAGTATCTGAGAAGTCAAGATTCAAGACGCTTTTATGGTCTATAAGTTGTATTCTATTGAGTCGTTTACATACTCCATTCGTGATCAAAGTCTAATATGAATTTGAATAACTTGAAGTCAAAGATAAACCGACATAAAGTCTGATATATGTATGTCTAAATATTTAGATTTTCCTTAGAAATCAAGAAAAGAAACAAGAAAATTTGCATTTGTGAGGAAGTTATAATATAACTTTTATCATTTAAGAAATCTGTCTCAAGCATATGTGGGCCAGACTGAAACTCATTAAATATCACGAACCACTTGCGTTTGTATTACTAACATACTTCCAGATCTTTGGAAAACCTAAGAAAACCCAAAGGAAGAACCCATCACTTTATTTCAATCTCACACTAAATCTTTCTAAAAATAAGTCTTAAATCTTGAATCTCATGAAATCTGGAGCGAAATATCTACGAAATACGAAAATAGCATCAGACTTAAGCAGTGAACGGAATATCTTAATGTCAATTTCTTCGTGAAACTTTTAACGTCTAATGGAAGTCCGTTATTCTCAAAGAAGCTTCCGAGGAATGCATTGAACGTCTTTGGCGTTTTTTGACTGTACGTAATGCCATTGTTGGTATTGTTATAAGGACAATGGCAGAGCGACCGCAAGGCAACCGCAGAATGCAAGCACATTACGTAAACGCATAAAGAAAACTTTGAAGAAAAGCGAAAGTAAATAAACTTCTATCAAAGGCCAGGCGACTGCCCTGAAAATGCACGAAGAAACGAAGAACAACCAGCCATTTCTTAAGAAATTCTTCATAGCCAAAAAGAAACGCAAAAATATCATGAATTAATATGCAAATGAAATAAAGATTTGAATTAATATTTCATAAAGAAAACGGAATTGAATGCAATAATGCAATGCAAGTGCATTGCTGCTGCTGCTGCATTTCCGCCAGGACACGAGATGGCAGACAGAGGACTATCGTCTGTCTTTTCTTCGCGAAAGCACTCACCACTTGATCGAGCAGCATATGAAGGAAGTAGTATCAAGATCATGCATGTGTTTGGCACTCCTGCCCTAGGTTGGCACACGGAACGGTGAGCAGGCGCGCACCGGCGACAGATGACATCTGGCACGCTTTGCCGTCTGCCGTCTTGAACTTGAACTTGATCGCGAAGAAGGGAGCGCAACGCGCGGGCGTCCGACTTGTGCAAGTGAACCCTGCATGCCACTTGTTGTTTGCCGGGCTTTTATACGCTCTACGTGAAGGGTTTTATATTTTGCATAAAATTACAGACACACAGCACACCGTCTGTCTTTCAAAGACGCAGCGCGACCTTAGACATGAGCCAAATGCAATTCAAACAACAAAGCTGACTGACTTCAAACAAAAGTCAAATCCAAGACTAAAAGTGTTTACTAACCTGGGCCAACACAAAAGTTTTACTACATAATAGGTGCTAATAATAAAAAGTAAACTGGAAGGAAGCACCATTAAGAAGAACAAGACTGACTAAAAAGTCTTAAGATTATTCCAGTCGTATCGCCAGACACACGCACTTTGAAATCAAATCACGGATGAAAGCGTTTGCGCTTGAATAATTAAAAACCGATCAATTAATTACGGTTTTATAATAATTAATTGAAACGACTGCTTGACTGCATCGCTAGCCGGAGTTTTTTCCAAGACTCCCGTAGGTACTTGAGACTAAGTAGACGTCGGCTATTAATATTGATAAGATTCATTGGAATTGAATAAAAGCGACGAACGTGTAGTGGAAAAACTAGTAGGTAAACAAGTTCATTGTATTAACCTTAGGGTTATCATTATGTGCGGCATTATCATTTATTACGGCGATGATGATGCGTTGTCGCAAAGGTGCGGGTCGAGTTTCTATAGGAATTTCTTTTAGTTTCTACTTTAGTTTCTTATTTTCTATGATAACTAATTGTCAGTGGTAATAATCATAAACTGTATTAAATATTACTCACCTACTTAATTAAGCTTTTAATGAGGTTAGTTGGTTCCTTGTTATATAATTTCATAACACAATAAGAAATAACTTATATCTTAAGTAGCTATAATAATATCTCACTTACAAGCCAAAAAATAACCAGCTTTCATTTTCATCTGATGTTTTGTTGTGTTCAAGTATTATCAGCGTTTATTGAACGTCAATTAGGCCCAATTTATGAGGGTGTAGATTACAAGATGTCGATTGTACTTGAATGTCATTGAAGAGTTAAGACGTTAAGACGTTGAGAGCTCAACAAGAAGGCAAACTTGCCCTATCAAATCTCATTGTCAACGAAATCCAAATCCCCGAATATATGCATTGGTAAATTGATATCAGAATGAGTGCCTCCAACTCTTTATGCCTCGTCTTCTTCTTTATATTCTTCTGCTTGTTCAAGAGAATTCGGTCGGTTATCAATAAGATACAGGCATCTCGAGAGGATGTTCTGTTCGGTGCTGGCGGTACATTTACTTTTACTTTTCTCAAGCCATAAAAAATGACGATAGGGAAAGGAAAAGTTTAATAAACTATTATGAGTCTAGACTAATTAGTCGGGAAAGCATTTAGATTAAGTCTTAAGCTAATTCTTTTATTTATCTGGGAGCTGTAATTAATCGAAGTTTTTTGTTTCAGGTTTCCAATCGCTTAATGGAAATTTATTAAGAACCTCTGGATCTAAACTTCTGAATCGTTAAGAAATATTCCAGGTGCAGCACGACATCCTAATATAAGTGACGAATATTATACAATATATCAAATGTGATTTATTTATTAAATTTAATTAATTAGTAAGGTTTTAATCATGATAGTATAAATTGATAATGATTATAATTATTGAACTGTTTGAGTGAGAATGACAAGTTACAAACAGTTTATGGGGAAGATTTATTGCTATATTTAATTATTAATTGAAAAATATTTATCACAATTATTTGTAATTTAAACTCGAAGAGATTAAGATGAAGATGCAGTTTCCAAGTGCCATTATTTATATAATATTTATGTATTTATCATATTTATCACAATTTTATATGCTTGTTAAGTGATTGTACATATAGTTTATTCACTATTAACTAATAATTTATAAATCTAGTATTTCTGCAATTAATTTGTAAATTACGAGCAAGGTTAGGTTCAATTTTGATTTGTAATGTTTCTTCTAAATAACTTTTAATTAAATAACTTAATTCAACAAGTAACATTATAAAAATTTATCAAATGAAAATGAAAATTTCAAAATGACTTTGTTTTTTAACTTGTTTCTTAGTTTTCATTCACGCCTGAATAATTTTTATTGTGTAACTTGACTGTCTAATTAATGTCTAGGTCTAGTAATTTATTTTAACTTATTTTCATGTAAATTTTTATATTAATTGCAAGAGTACGCCCTAATCAATTGTAAATAAACTTTTAGTTGATAAATATATTCTTTTATATATAATACGACATGTCCAAGTACTATAATAGTATGTACTTATGTTACATTTATCTGCATTTCAAAAGCACATCTCGTGTTCAGCCCGCATGCTCATAACAGTGGAACATTAATGTTTCTACTGATATGTGTGCACTTATCTATCAAAAGCTCCATGCACTATGCACTCACTCAACTCAAAATCCCCTGATGCTCTGCTGAAGAATTACAATGTTCAATGCTAGCTAATCGTAATCAATCTTCGGCAAGAAGAATGCCCACTCATTACAAGTTAATCGATACGCATTCAATCAGCAGGACAAAATGCAGGCAAATTCATTGCCATATGTCTGAACTTCAAAACTCAGGATCATGTCATCTGTAAACACTTGTACTTTTGTCTTCGGATACTTCTTTCAACTTGACATACTTCCACCTTTGACATTCAAGAACCATCGGTGATAGCGATAACATAACAATAAAGTCAATTACAATGCTGGCAATTACAGGAGAAAATAGCACGAGTGAAACCATCGACAATTAGCGCACTATTTAAAGTATTTTCATTAATAATTAGCCACTTAGCCACCGCGCAGCAATAGCAATCAAGCTAATTAATGCGCACAATAAAGAAGTAGCTTCGGCGGCAATTTGACGCAATAAAATATGATAAGTGCGTCGGCTCTTCATACAGCCGCCACGGCCAACTATTTAAATGCTGCTAAACGTTCGTAATACCATAAATACCGCTCGTAATTAGCGCGTTCCTTAATCTTCAGTTGCACAGCACACGCAAATTTCCAGTGAGTGAGTGGTCGGTCTTAAGAATGCAGAAAATGTGACGTGAAAAAATGAGTGAAATCATCAACGTCTTATGCTGATCTGAACATAATATAATACAGTGTAATATTTCAAGGTGAGATTGCGCTTGCGTTTGCGTTGTTTTGTGCAAACTTTTTATCACTTTGCAAAAGCATTTCCGGTGCAAAATAATGCGGAAATCTAGCCAGGCTACCGGCTTTTGTCATGCCTCATTTACGATATCGCTGCACCGGAAATCGTTACGGGGTGAACGTGAAGCGTGCACGAGTAATGCACGCCTGAATGCAACCACCACCGAGGTGTGCAGGAAAAAAATAGAAATGCGCCCCTGAAACAGGAACCAGAAACTAATGCGTGAAATAACCACCCTGTGACCGCCCCGGATATGAATGATTGCGTTATTATCAAAGCTCGCTGGCACGTGTGCTAAGATAAAAGAAAAACCAAAGAAGTTCTAAACAACACGTTTAAATAATACGGGAATCTTGTAGACCTAACCAAGGTTAATTCATATTGACTTAACTAACGATTCCAAGCATGGAAGTATACCTTTGACGTCGGTTCTTAATCTTAACTCAAAGCTGATTACTGTTTACAGTTAAAAGACTGCTTAATAGTATAAATAGTTAGTTAAATGTACATGAATCAAATATGTTCATCCAGTTTTAAGTTCCAAGTCCCAGCGTTAACAAGAAGGCTTAAATAATTGTGTCAAGTACATTCATAGTCAACTGTAAGTACAAATCTTGGTACATAATGCTTATTATAACGGCCCACGGTTAGTGAAGCAAGTACACGCAGTGATAATTATATATTAATTCGATTTATTGATTGGACTTGATGCGGTAGGTCTTGAAATCTCCAGTTATGATTTTATTCTGATACATATTTTAATTCATTGCACAGTTACTTACGCTGTGCTTTGTTATTAAAGATGATTTCTTCATTGACTTTAGTGGTTGTGAATTGCGTTGTAATTTAATGAAGACATCACTGGTTGGCGGCGAGCATCATTCCGCTACACAGCATGAAAAGTCCACATAATAATGCAAATTATTCGCGATTGTTCCCGATATTCTTTCGTAATGCATGCACATACGCGAAAAGTTCCACGCAAAAATATATTGCGCATTAGCTTTCTTTTTTAATATGGAATTAATTTAAAATTTGGCGTAGTGGTGAACGCATTAATTAAAAAGTTGTTGACTTAACGCACTTATCTTTAGATGAATTTTTTCGTCCATTGAAGCGAGTCGCAGCTAATGTTGCACACGAGCGATTTACGTGAATTCGAATTTCATGTTTGACTGCGATGCCCGATCGGAGTTATTGTTCCACATCGGAAGTCCATGCAAGAAGTTTGACGTGCAGACACCTGCCATCATTAAAGTCAAAGTTGACGACATTCAAACAATGCCCATGGCTGCAATGCAATGCAATGCAATAACGACAATACGTTAAATAATGACCTCAAAAGCGTGGGCCTTTGTGACATTCAAGCGCTGCTGTTATATACTGCACTTTATTAATCTAACAATAGATAAAGTGTGCTAAATACATATGTTTATATGAAATTTCTAGATATTTTACATTTATAAAAATAATTTAAAGTACAGTATAGGATTTTAAAATGCAAACGTAAGAAAGAATGATTAAATCCATCAGCGTTAACCGCAGAAAACTGATTGGACTTCTTGGTGTTCTCTTAGTCTTCTTCGATTTGTCTTGTTGAATGCTTGTTTGCGTTTAGACAACATCATACAAGTACGTGCTCGTTTAACACTTCGGCGCACAGTAAAAGAATAGAAAAACTTACATTAACTAATGGTGACCAGGAATAATCACGTCTTGCAGGCAATTTACCTGCTTGTGAGATTCAAATCACTCATCCACGGCGAAAAAATCACTTGTAATCGTTCTTATTTCACGCACTAATTTGACCACCACGAGATTAAACAAACATTTGTAGTGAAAATACTGCCTATTCTACAATGTTGACTAATTTTGATAAAGAAATATGATCTTGAAATGAACTTTAGCTTGAAAACTTAATTTCATACTAAGAGCGACATCTACGTTGAAACTGACGACATATAAACTTAAGTCCGAGGAAGAACTCTTAAGAGTTTTTGAATACCAGGATTTCAATCTTCTCGAATAAACAAAATAAACACGTAATACGTTAAAATGTTATCAAAACCGTAAAAGCGTAATTGAAATTGTGATACATATGTATGTAAGAGAATTAATTTATGCTTCATTCAATTGAAATTTCTGCTCCAATGTTGACGCACAATTTATTAATGCGATGATACTGAAAAACGAAAATTTGCATTGGAAATGAACCGCCATCGGGCATATAAATAGTATGTCGGGATTTGTTTGGCTCAGACTGGCCCATCGCCGGTGGTGAATAGCACAAAGTGAGTGTTCATTGCGTTACAAATCGTCCTTTCGTTGTAGAACAACAATGATCGAATCACGCATCTCTTCGGCTGTGGTCGACAGCAGCATGCTGTACTTCTTAGCCTTTGTCAGCGTCTTCTTGGTGCTGTACACCTACGGCAGGAAGTACTTCCGCATGATCCAACTTTCCGCCAAGATTCCTGGACCTGGAATCGCCAAGACGATCAAAACTGGCCTCACCACAATCACGGCTGAGCCTTTCGGTAACTTCTAAACTAAACTCCAACCAGAAATAATAATACTTATTTAAATATAATTTTGTTTAGAAATCTACAAATATGCCTTGTCCCTCAAGGAAGATTTCGACGACATTGCCAAAGTGTGGTTTGGCCCTAAATTGTTCATCTTCTTGTACCATCCAGCTGACATTGAACTCATCTTAAGCAGTAATGTGCACATTGATAAGTCTGGCGAGTACGCTGTTTTCCAACCTTGGTTTGGAAATGGTCTTCTCATCTCCACCGGCGCCAAATGGAAGCATCACAGGAAAATGATTGCGCCCACTTTCCATCAGAGCATCTTGAAGAACTTTGTGCCTAAATTCTACGAGAACAGCATGAAGGTCTGCGACAAAATGAAGCGCGAAGGTGGCAAGAGCTTTGATTGCCACGATTACATGAGCGGTACTACTGTGGATATCCTATTGGAAACTGCCATGGGTTACAATGTCCCAAGAAGCGAAGAAACTGGATACAACTATGCCATGGCTGTCATGAAGCTTTGCGATATCTTACACAGACGCCATTACAAAGTCTGGCTGCGCCCTGACTATGTTTTCCAGAAGACTAAGATGGCTTTGGAACACACTAAGCTTCTGAAAGTTATCACTGGGTTGACCACCAAGGTTGTGCACAACAAGAAGAAAGAAATTGTTAAGAAGGGACTGGAAGGTATTGAGTCTACTTATGAGAAGGTTGAATCTGACGTTAAGGAAAACACCAAGACCGAGAACATCACTGGATACAACTACGGTACTGCAGTGCGTGATGATCTGGATGACAATGACGAGAATGATGTTGGAGAGAAGAAACGCTTGGCTTTCTTGGAACAACTCACTGTTAATGCTCAACGCCAAGATGTCGACTTCACCGAACAGGAGGTCCTCGATCAGGTCAACACCATCATGTTTGAAGGTCACGATACCACCGCTGCTGGTTCCAGCTTTGCCCTGTGCATGATGGGCATCCACAAGGACATCCAAGAGAGAGTCATCCAAGAAGTTGATGACATTTTCCAGAAGTCCGACCGCCCATGCTCTTTTGCTGATACCTTGGAGATGAAATACTTGGAACGCGTGATCATGGAGACTCTTAGGATGTACCCACCAGTGCCAATCATTGCCAGGCAGTTGCAAGAAGAGGTGAAACTCGCATCCGGAGACTACACTCTCCCAGTTGGTACCACTGTGGCCATCGCTCAAGCAGCGCTCCATCGCCGTACTGACTCTTTCCCCAACCCAGACGTTTTCAACCCGGATAACTTCTTACCTGAGAAGTGCCAGGAACGCCATTACTACAGCTACATTCCTTTCAGCGCTGGCCCGCGTAGTTGCGTCGGTCGCAAGTTCGCCATGCTTAAGCTGAAGGTCTTGTTGTCTACCATCCTCCGTAATTACCGCGTACACTGTGACATGAGCGAGGAAGAGTTCAAACTGCAAGCTGATATCATTCTGAAGATAGCCGGAGGATTCAACATCCGTCTGGAACCCCGCAAAGATGTTATGGTTTAAGAAATTGACTCTGACAAAGCCTGGATTGTAGTGTGTTGACTATCACTGCAAGTTACTATGGATTGATAACGATTTGATAATATTGTAGTAGTTTAGTTTCATTTTCAAAATTTACTAACAGCAAAATTTAGTTTACTAACAACGAGAAATGTATTTGACAAAATTCAAAGAAAAGTTGATAGATATTTATTATTATTTTAGGTAATCTTTGGCAAAATGTGTATATATGAGTTGTTTTTATTTGTTTACGAGCATGTTTTTTCTGAATTTCATGTGTAAAATAAAACGCATGGGACAGAAATAGTCTACATTTTATTTCCTAAATTGTATCCTGATATTATTGCCAACTTTTGCCAAACTTTCAAATATTTAGACACTTGAGAGGGCAGCACTAGTAACGCAACAGCTGATCAGAAATACACAAAACAGGTGATAGGTAAGAATCTTTGTTGTTCGTTGATTGAAAAATACAATAATAACTGCAAGTTATTAGTTATGTACCGAGTCAGAGAACTATTCTTAAGTTCTAGTTCTTTCCACGATCGTAGGATGGAATCGACAATTAAATGTAAGTTAATTTTGCATTAATTCAATTGGATATATTTTACGTAAGTTTTAATTTTATTGAAGGGAATTTGAATGCGTTTTTATAGATCTAAAATCATAATGATTCTAATTAATAGCCACTATTTTACATACGAATATAGCATTTGCATCTAAATCTTCTAAAACATACCATATTTTTAGTATTTAAATCGTCTACTCGCCATGGTCTGTACACTCACAATCAGTGGTGTAGTGCATTCAGTGGTGACTGACAACATCCAACCGCTAGGTCCTCCAGGTCTCAGTTTGAAGATCTTCCATCATGGCAGTGGAAACCTCCAGCCACTCGGCAACCTTTTTTGCCAATGCCAATCTGCTGTACTTCTTGGCATTTGTTGGTACCTTCCTGATGGTATACACCTATGGCAAGAAGTATCTCCGAATGGTGCAACTGTCAGCTAAGATCCCTGGTCCAGACATGGCTACCATGGTCAAGTTGAGTGCTGGATCAGTTATTGCTGAACCTCATGGTAACACCAATCATTTTTGTCATAGAACTTTTCGTAAAAAGATCTAACTTTACAGATGTCTTCAGAAATATCTATAACTTGATGTCCCCATTCAAAGATATTGCCAAAGTTTGGATTGGTCCGAAATTAGTTATATTTCTGTTTCACCCCGCTGACATCGAAGTGATTCTGAGCAGCAATGTACACTTGGACAAAAGTTCAGATTACGGAGTGTTCAAACCCTGGTTTGGAAATGGTCTTCTCATTAGCAGCGGCGCCAAATGGAAGCACCACAGAAAAATGATTGCGCCGACTTTCCATCAAAGCATTCTGAAGAACTTTGTCTCGAAGTTCTATGAAAATAGTATGAAAGTTTGCAAGAAGATTGATCGTGATCAGAAGGGTAAAGTTTTCGACGTGCATGAGTACATGAGCGGCGCAACAGTTGATATTCTTCTGGAGACTGCCATGGGATATCACGTTCCACGCAGTGAACAAACTGGCCATGACTATGCCATGGCTGTATTGAAACTTTCAGATATTCTTCATCGCCGCCATTATAAGCTTTGGCTCAGACCAGATCGCTTGTTCGAATTGACTAAACTCGGCGACAAGCATGAGAAACTCCTGGATGTTGTTAAGAACTTAACTACTAAAGTGGTTAAGAACAAGAAAAATGAGGTTCTTAGCGTGGGCGTGGATAAGGTTGGCATTGTGGATACAAATGTCGTAGAAACACCGAAAAGTACAACTACAATTAGGGCAAAGGGGGGTAAAGTTTCTGGGTATAACATGGGAACCGCGGTTCGTGATGATTTAGATGAGAATGACGAAAATGATGTTGGCGAAAAGAAGCGTCTGGCGTTCTTGGAACAACTGACTGTTAACTCCCAACGCGACGATGTTGATTTCACCGAACAGGAGCTCCAGGATCAAGTGAACACTATCATGTTCGAAGGCCATGACACCACTGCTTCCGGTTCCAGTTTTGCTCTTTGCATGTTAGGCATTCACAAGGACATCCAAGAACGGGCCATTCAAGAAGTCGACAGCATTTTCCAGAAGTCCGATCGCCAATGCACATTTGCCGATACCTTGGAGATGAAGTACTTAGAGCGCATCATTATGGAGACACTAAGGATGTTCCCACCTGTGCCTGTGATCGCCAGGCAGCTGAACGAAGAAGTAAAATTGGCGTCAGGAGATTATATCCTGCCCACAGGTACCACAGTCGTCATCACACAAGCTCTTCTTCATCGCCGAGCTGACGCTTTTCCCAACCCTGATGTCTTCAATCCAGATAACTTCTTACCAGAAAAATGCCAAGATCGCCATTTCTACAGCTACGTTCCATTCAGTGCTGGTCCACGCAGTTGTGTGGGTCGCAAGTTCGCCATGTTGAAGTTGAAAGTGATGCTTTCGACGGTACTGCGTAGTTACAGAGTGAACTGCGACATGTCTTTGAACGATTTTAAACTCCGCGGCGATCTGATTCTCAAGAGCGATAATGGTTGTAACATTTCTTTGATTCCTCGTAAAGATGCCATGGTTGCTTAAACTTTTACTGACTATCTTGGTATCCTGCTGACGACAATTTGCAATGACACATGGACAGCACTAAGAATAATAATAGTGACACAATAGTAAATAGTATCATGAGCAAGTTGAATTCTGTTGATGCACAATATATAAATATATTTTATTTGACAGAACTCTTTTAGAATGATAAATAGTACTGTATTTTTAAAAATACTTATGTGCTGCTGCATTTTTCAGGCGTAGGCGTAACGTAACCCAATTATGTCACATGTCGATTCAGGCAAGCTCTTATTGTACATTTAACTAAATTGCGTTGCGATTGCGACATTACTCATTCATCCTGCAGGTCGTTCGTGAGCGTTCATCGGGAGCAAGCAAATAATGGAATTAGAAAATTAAATACACTGGGAAACAATAAATACGAGCGCTCCCAATAGGACAATTGCGCTGCTCCTTTCTTCATTTGTATTCGCGTTACACGTCGAACGTGTTACAAGCTGTGTACATGATTCACGCGATGAGATGTTTTCATCAATTTCACCCACCCATCGAGGGACGCGTTCATTAAATCGCACTTCGCATTCGTATTGTTGCAATTTCTTTTCAACTTCATTATGAAACTCAAGTCGAGTCAACTCAAGTTAGAGTTGAAGTTATTAATTCAACTTAGCTTGGCAGCCAGCTGGGAGCGAACTTTTCTTATTATATTGCTGCTGCGGTGCCATTAGAATATCCGGTTTCAATTACAGATTTGAAGGATGGCACCGGGTCGGCGGACTGGCCGAGGAGTGCCTCGCTATCTATACTTGACGCTGCCTGCTGACAACAACGCGGTGCTCTAGTTTCCGATCGGTTGCATATTGTTTTCCGCCTTGGAGTGGTAAAGGAGGAGAGGTAAGGAAGTATAGTGACCTACGATGCCTAATCACTGGCAGCGATCAGAAAACATGCAAATTGCACCCCGTGCGTGCCGGCGGCGGCTCATTCTGGGCCAGCGTTTTTCCATCATTCAATTATGCACACTGCCGCGTGGTATACATTTACCAATGCTTCCTTCCTTTCCATCACGCTGTCAGTTTTGCGTTCTGTTCGTTTCTTCGTTTCGTTTCCAGTTCACCCTCGTTTTTAAAACCCGCCCTCGCAATTTGCGTTACGTGCCGCCACACGAGCGAGTGGGCGCTCGACACCACCATAACTGTGTCAAACTTTTTATTGCTTATTTTCCACTAAACATTTGTATTTATTTCATTGCTAATTTGTCGTATGTTGCCAGAAGCGTACCTATTCTGGTGCGGTTTTCATGTATTTTCAATTGTTCCAATATTGATATTTACCACAAATTTATTTTATTGAGAGAAATTTATTATTTTTAACGTCAATATTGAAAAATAAATTTAGATTGTTTATGTCCAGTGCAGAAACGGTAGATATAATATTAATTGAGGACTGCAGTGCTTATTGCAAGAGTGGTGTTAGTGAATGGTATTTGCAGCCCTGGTTGCTTTCAGTTACGAAGGAATTGTCTACGTAAATTAAACGCTCAAGTGACTACTTGGCATATATGTACATATGTGAATTCATATGAATATTTCAATATTTCAGCTTTTCTTGAAATATTGTAAACAACGTAAATTCAGTTCAGTAATTGTACCAAAAGATACCTTTGATCTTAAATATATGTACCTCAAAAAACTTTGCAATTACACGCTTGATAATTTAACTCAATTATTCATAGAACATTTTGCTAAATTATTATATAATTGTTATTATGTTTTTCATAATTGATATTGCAGTATCAATTACTAGTATTTAATATTCATGTCATTTCATTTAAAAGTGCAATATATTTTTAAGAAAGCAATTTAATGTTAACAATAAAGTGAAAATGCAAAGTGGAAGCTTTGGAAGAGATGAATAAGTTTCTCTAAGCTATCACTTACTTGTCCTTAAAGTTGTGTGCGTTTCATTTCCCAGTAGAATAAATATGCCGCCGCCACATGCGCTAAATATCCTAGAGCCTGGCTAGGTTAATCCTAGACCCATAAACCTAAAATTGCGAAAATGCTGATAAAATACCACAACCGGCCGAATAACACCCGACATACAAGTCGTTAAGTAATTACACTAATATTCTGTCTCAAAGTGTCGCTCGCCGGGCGAATATTGTAATGTATATTTTTGTTTATAGACTAAAGCCCATAACTATTATATTTTGATACACTCTAGGAAACTTAACTAACTTTTAATATCCTTTTAATTGCGCATTTTAACGTCCACGGTCCGGTCCAACACGCAGCAAATGGGCAATTTAATCACATTGTTTATTCATGCACTTCAATCGTTATTTCTACCTGATTGTATCATTTTATTGTATTGTATCAAATTATAGACAATTCTTCTACGAGTACTTATAGTGTCGTTCAATTCAGATTACTGTAATACACACTATTCGACACTTGTGCATGAAAAAGTAACAAAAATATATGATTATTTCAGTTATTACTAGCGCCTTCGTACGAATGTTTCCAGTTCTATAACAATGACTTTTTAACTAGACTTTTAACAAGCTAGGGAGTTATACCTAGATGTAAACATGCAATATTTTTTATTATTCTCATTATTTGTGTTACTTTACGACGATCATTATATTTATCACGCTGGGCTCAGGTTGATAACCCAGAAATATTTGAGTAACTGATTTGAAAACTTGATGACGATTTCAAGAATGTAATAAATTATACAATACGTTGAGATGTCGTGATTTATTCATGTTTTCTTCAGAGTTATTATCGTCTTAAAGCAAAACAGCTAATATTAATAATTAATATTAAACTAATTAGTATTAATTAATATTAAACTTTCATTGCAAAATCTGTGATAGCTTTTAGTAATTAACAATACTCATTTCGTAATATGATACGCAATTCTCCTACAATATTTCTAGTTATTGTAACAAAATTGCTGGTTGGCAGAGTCAAATTCCCAGTAGGAAAGTTTTGTGACGATTTGATTTTGAAATGTATCTAGAAAATGCAAAATATTGCGTAGTGAGTTTGGAGTTTGTACTTCATTATATTAATTTTACCCATGCACACACACCATAGCTATAGAAATATGTGACATAACTATGATAATTGTTATAGAAATTACAAAAAAATGTATCATAAAAGTTACCTATAATATTAAAATATCAAATTGAATTGCAATTTTTCCTGTACACGTATCATGTATTTGCGTAGCAATTTAGCATTTTTTTGCAGTTCTATGTGTAATAATATGGAGACTAATACTGATTCTTACTGGAAATTACCTCGCTTGGCATTTTTATTTGTTAATCAATGACTGGAACGAATCGGAATGAAACTTTCAAGTTCTACTTTCCGATGAAAGTAGTGCTGAATGTTATTCCTGCTAAAGATTTTCAATTCTTAAATGTCAATGCGTCTCAGTAATTCTTCGAAAATACAACATTCATTTTCCACATATATAATATCGGTAATATAACCGATCTGCTAGTTTATTACAATTGAATGAAAACAATTAAAGTAAATAAAAGTTTATCAGTGGGAATAGCCACGAATAAATATAACTAAACAAATAAAAATTTCCATGCAATTTTTTTGCATGTCATTGAGTTTGTTCATATAAATTATTGTATTATTGTACTGAGCATGTACATATTGCATAACACGAAGCAAATGTCAAGACACCCCTACAGTTTCGAAGGTAAACATGTAGGTGTCTCAGATAATAAAGGCAGTAAGAGTCTAAGGGCGGAATGAAATGATGATACATCAGTCCGTCAACCGAGAGACCGACTTGTTGGACATTCTGCCACCGCTGCTGCCGCCGCCACCGTTCGTAGACGTATGTTGTTTCATTCACCGTGGCGCATGGGGGCGCATGCCTGAGGAAATCTTCGCCGCCGCCGATGAGTCTCAGTGCGTCGTCGAATGCGCTCCAATTCGGAACAATTTCTCGCGTCGATAAGCTCTGATTGGGAGACTTCTCGAGTTAATAAAGTGTTTTCTCAATTCCGACGTATAATTGTATGTAACTTTACGTACACGAACTTGTAGTAGTTAAAGTAGTGAATAATTTATAACTTACTAAAGTGTCCTAAAGTGAATAAAATATGTTCCCGGAACTATCATATCATGACTTTGAAAACTTTTTATAAAGTTTAAAACTTGTATTATAAAACTAAAAGCCCTAAAGTTAGTTTGTGCACTGATGACAGGCTAAGTTTTGTTGCTTGTTTTTCATAAGTAGGTAAGTAATTGATTTTTATTCGCAGTTTTCTTGCGTCGCGTCGCCACTACAAACTTTGCGCACTCCAATTATGCAATAACGTCTCAACTTGCGCTATTATTTTAATGATTAGCCGTTTGTCGCTGCCTGCGAGTAATGCACTCGTGGATAATTTGATTAGGCGCGTAATGTGTTCATTTAGTTCTTAATTGTTTGCGTACTTTTGTAACTTCCCCTTTGTTATCCAACTGCGCACATTGACATATGCACTTATAAAACTTGATTAAATTCCAATGAATCAACTCGAACTGATCACACATGAACGTAATTATATTACTTTAGGTTTTCATTATCAAATGGAATGAATAACTCCCGGAAACGTTCATATTAAATTTCCATCTGGTTTTCAATAGAAATTTATTTTCTTGGATGAAATGAATTTTTTATTTACATATGAGTTTTTTAATTATGTAATATGTACTTTAAAAGCAAAGTTAACAAAGGGTTCAAAAGCGAACGCAGTTAGAAATATATTAGACTAACAATACGTGGAGTAAAAAACGCAAAAGGAATTAATTTTCGTCAAGGCATTCATCTTCTTGTAAGCAATGTTTCCGGCTCGGTTATCTGCACTTTCACCGCACTCTTTTCAAGCTCCGAAAGGTGATCTTCATTCATCTATGTATGGTATTCGTACCAAAGTCGATTTCGATGTTTGTGTTTTATTGACCAGCAAGTGAATGTCTACTGAGTTGGACGTTTTATCTCGATACTACAGAACACACAATAACATCTCATTTGCAAGCGCAAACAGCAATTGAAAAGAACATTTTATTATTTCATTGTGAGAATACGTCTTTCGTACGCATCTTTGATTTGACTTAACGCTTTTTTCCTGTGCCTCTTTCGTAATACAATAGAGAATTACAACTCCGGGTGGATTTTTCAGCGCGGGCACCGCTTTTCTTCGCGCTTGATTGAACGTCATGTCGCGTCGTGTACTCGTTTTTGAAAATTGCAGTGAATTTTCAATCTCTCGGTTTACGCCTTGAGAAATGACTCGCTTGTATGAATTCTTGAGTAAAGTGCACTAAATATTTTACAGTTGAAAATGCTGGCAAAGAATTGATAACAACGCCAGCGGTAATACGTTTCAGCGCCCACTTACTTTGTTTTTTTGCTTATCTCATCTCGCAGCCTTATACGTAATTAAGTTTACGTGCATTAAGAGCAAAATTTGTAGGTGGGTGCGACTATTATGTGCTGCTTCATATAATATTTCATATTTTCTCGTTTCACGTCCCTGCTGCCACTTTCTGTCAGCTTTTTTGATGCCATTTGCATGCAAACAAGTGACTATAGTTACAAATGGAATTCTAGCGCGCCCAGCGCGATAAATTGCTCGAAATTAAAGCGCTGCAAGTGTGCCATTCTACCATAACAACTAATCATTAATAACGAACGAGTTTCGTTTACTACAACAATGCAATTTCATACGTTCTTACGATTACGTTCCTGAGATTACATTACAAAAATGAGCAACTATTTATCAAAGTTTTCCAATTTGCATACAAATCTCTTTATGTTATTTAACAATTATTATTTAACAATGCCCAAAAATTGTATTTATTATATTAACAGATGTGCATTAACAAATTGCTAATTCCTCAAAGCTAATTAGATGCTTTTGTTTAGATAGACAAACTAAAAATTAAAAATTTAAATCCTTAATAATTATATTTTACTCATTAGCATTGAATATGTTGTCAAGCACATAGGTTTTGTGAAGATGTGCATGATATTATATCTCAAATGTGTATGAAAGGTTGTATAGCTGTAGAATTTCATACGAATTCGTATCTGTGCTGTTCTATGCTCTGCTCACACATAATGAAACCATAATTAACATTGATCTACTTCAGATCTGAGTGAAACCTTCTTTACTTTGTTTGGAGTTTGTTTGACTGTCAAGTTTCTAACAAATTTCCGAATTCTTCAAACATGCATTCCGAATACATTCGTTTCGGTTTGAGTCGATAATTAAATTTGCAAGGCATCGCCAAAGCAAATAATAAATTAGTTTTAAACTTAATTATAACGTAATTGTTAATGCTCTGTTAATGCAGTAATGAGTTCGCAGGACGTTATTTTGTGCGCAAAAGGAGTATTTGGGCGTCCTTCATCAATGCGATTCGGAGTTGCTTGAGTATTTATATCAATTAAGTAGCCATGAAACCTTCCCTTGCTAGGAAAGGTATTATATCATAGTTACTGTATATTTAATATTTCATTAAAGCTTTTGACGGGTTTGAGGGATATTTAAACTAAATATGAATGGCAATTAATAAACTTTAATTAAGTCATTAATAAACTATCAATTCACAAACAAGAAGAAAGAGTTTTCGAGAGATACTATCATAGAGAATATTTAAACTGAATGTAAGCATGTTATCGACAGAAAAAATTCTAAAGAATGCAGTCTTTGCAGTTTTCCCCAAGACGTTGCAGATGCAGTCTTGGCACATCTTAAGTACTTCCTTATTCTCATACATTTAAAACAACTTCTGTTTACCGCGGTTGGTGTAATCCAGGCTTTACCTCCCGTAGACTGAGATGGCATGTAGCATAATATAAACATTTGTAAACGTGTCGAGAATTTTTTAAGTAAAAAAGTGAACTTTAAAGTAAAATAACTAGAAAATATCTAGTATCTAAAGTGAGAAAAACTTGAACTAATGTCTGCAATGTTTCAAATTGATGTGAATTGATGTGAACTGAGAAAAGTTGTGAACTATATAATACATACTTCAAAACTTAAGCCGAGGACAATACGACAATTGCTTCTGAAGAACTCAAAAACCTTAAACTAGAAACTGAATGTGAGAATACATAGTTGTAAACTATGAACCTTGAAGTTTAATAGACAATAATAAGATATTTGGTTCTGGATATGCTTTTCGATTGCTTTAAGGTCGTGTGAGATAACAATAGTTATTAGTAATTCACAAGGAACTAACGTACGGTGTTGAAGTTATCTGTTCAATATATTGATTCAGCATGTGGTGAAAGCCCACAGAGGTATTTGGTATCGCATGTACTCGTACGTATGTAACTATATAGCAAATTGAAAACCTACTATACCCTTAATTACTGCAACTACAATTTGCTTTTATCTTTATTCTGCTTGCACATATGTACCTACATATTTGTGTGCATTGTGCGCTAAAGTTATTTAAGTATTAATTGAATTCTGGAAACATTTATATTAATATGTAGGTACATTGTAGAGTTTACTGAATGTGCGAGCTGGAAATGATAAAGTGACATTTAACGAAATTCATGTTAAATTAAAAACTAATAAAGTAGATTTCCTGCTAGAAGAACTAATAAAAATCAGCATCAGGATGCCGTAATACATTACATAAAATGATTTACTGAAGTTTGTTAGAAGTTACCCCCGTGAGATGATGTATTATATGTATATCAGAGTTCAGAGATAGATATGTAGATAGATATGTATGTATATCAGAGATAGATACTGTACCCATAGGTCAGGCCTTGATGAATTTAGGCTCAAACATATGGGTCCCCAACGAGACTAAATTTACTTTATTTCCGCCTTCAAGACCCTCATTTTCGCATTATTTTCTAGCCTAAAGTGCGCCAAGGCCTGGCAGTTCAGCTCTTCGTTCCTCGTTCCTGACCTCTACCTTGCGCAAACGACTGATCTGTGGTTTCTTTGATGCGTTTTGGACGCATTTCCAAATCAACAACGCCAGCGTGAGAGCCCCCTCCGGAGCGGCAAACGGACCGCTCTGTACTCAAAGTGCAAATGCGGTGACAACATGAACCCTGAAGCGGACGCAAGCAATTGTGTCTAATTAAATTACTCAGATCCACGCTGTCCCGTGGCACTGATCCTGATAAACTAAAATAAAACCGGATTCACTCTTACGCGTTTGCATTGTTTCTCTCGTTTGATCTTAATTTTTATTCTGGCACTTGGTTTTGCTTAAATTAAGACCGAGTTCTTCTACGAATCACATAATAAATCACTTAACAATTTAAATAGAAGTACATCATTGATTAAATTAACTAATTAATTAATACTGTAGCATAATACATATAATCATTTGAGTTACAATTATTTACCATATTTTAATTACGAAATTAGACGAGTCTTTGGAATTTCTAATTCCCCAGGAGAGAAAAACAAAGCTTGCAAATCTTGGCATTCGTAGAATTTACTCACGGTCGCTTTGCTTCCTCTGGTTTGCTTCTTATTAAGAAACTTTTGAACTGTATCTCATAAAAATTTTATGCCTAGAATGGTAAATATCATTGTCGTTATCAGGAATTTATACCAAGTTTTTTTATAGCGCACACATGTCCTTTGGACGAAAAAAGCGATTGCCAAGATACCAAAAATTCCATTTGCAAACCGCCAAAAACGAGAGAAGCCGATCGTGCTTGGGGTTGAAATCATATTTTTATTTCTTATTTGGAGGGTTATTTTTATTACATTTCGAACGGCAACGTAAATGTTTGTTATGTCATTTCTACGCTGAATGTTTGCGGAATTCAAGTGCAACAGATGGATACATTGCTTAAATAAATCGTAAAACTGTTTTCGCGTTTCCAGTTCATCAATGGTCGATAAAAAAGTTACTGACCGATGGATGGTTGGCAACTTTCAAGGCTCATTCTAATCGAATCAAATAAATAACTTGCTTGATGTCACCCATTACGTAAATACTGTATCATGTGGACGAATCATGTGTCTTTAAACGTGAGATTTGACAAAAGTCCATCATTCAACTCGAATATCTCGCGTTCCATCGCGAATATCGAAAAACTACAATACTTACAGTGCGTAATCTCCGTGGCTTGGATGTTCTTTGGTACTCTTTTCGCCTTTGAGATTGAGATTTGAGAAAATTCCAACTATAAACTCAAATATCTCGAGTTATTCTGGCAAATTCTGGCAAATATTAAATTTAACGCCTGAATAACAGCAACATGTAGGTACTTAATGCAAACCAATTAGTGAATTTATGCATCATTACTTTGTTAATGATAAATTATTAATTATTATTAATGAAGATGAACATTTGATTAAATCTCAAATGGTTAGATTTGTTTATTTGTGTACGTTCACAAGCTTTTACAAGATTGAATCTTGTCAATCTGGAGGCAATAAAAAACGGATGCAATCAAACATCCTGCGAATAACATTAAACGTGATGACTTGCCGATAGTTGGGAAACGCGACACACGCGTGAGCGCTTTTATTTCCCGAGGTTTTCCGTCTTTGTGCGGGCCCATATTTTATAAGCTCGTGCTGACATTGACCCTTCGCTTGAAAAGATATTGCTGCTGCCTCTTCTCATTGCAAATCATTTCCGAAAGACGCAAACAGGCAGGCAGGCTCGTGAGTGAGTGAGTGAAAACTCTGTCTGCGCGTGGCGGAAATGCGTGGAACGTGGAAAACTTGATCTCTCGTCGACTGGATAATGCTAATAGCTAAATGGTGAATCTGGTCATAACACGGATGTGTGCTGTATTTTCCTGTCCACCCCCAACCGGGTCGTCTGTCGCTTGTACGAACAGGATATAAAAATCCACGCACGACGAGTCGTGATCGAATTCACTGAAAATCACATTTCACATTCGTATTCGCATTCGCAATTCGTATTCGCATCAATTCATGTCTGTATTTGCGTTTGGCTAATCACCAGTGACACAAAAAAGATTTCACTGCGAATGTAAACATGTTTCATTACTTAACGAAGCGTTTCAGCACATTATTACAAACACCCTTTGTTTGTGTTTATTTTTCTAGTAACTAATAAATTTATAGCAAGAACGCAGTTTCCAGAATGCGGAAGCAAGACATAAAAATTTACAGGCAAAGTACGTGCTTCAGATAATGAGGTGAAGGTACATGTGGGCAATTAATTTACATCGTGAGTTTAGGCAACATCCCGTTTCATCTGAGAATTAGTATAATAGCATGCATTCACACATTGCAGAGATTTAGGCACGAATTAGCAAGTGGCGAGAATGCGTCGCAAGGATAATGAACACAGACATTTCAGGCTTGCGTGGAGCTGCGTGGAACGTCATATTCCTGGCATCACGTTCGTCAAAATATTCATTTAATTTGTATTCAGCACTGAGACTTTAAGAGGATACATGATTTAAGCTGCAAACTTAACCTCAACATGAGAAAATTAAAGTGGAATAAGCTGTTTGTTCAATAGAAAATAAATTAGCTGACAAGTGATCGACTGATTGTTTACTTAGAAGCGCCTGCCGTCAAATTGTCAAATTATAATTTTCTTTGCCATTCAGTAATAATTTTTGTCAACTCCACTTCTCCGAACAAATAGTATCAGGTTTCGAAGCGCGGCAAACAAAGCGACGCTCGAGTGCGTTCCTTTGCCGCAGCGGCTGCGAAGTGAAGGACGGCAAGCCCGCCAGGAATTTATTACGTGATTTGCAAAACGATTTCTTTCTTTTTTCCTTTCTTGCTTTCTAAGGAGTGTGCGTGCGAAGTCTACGTACGCACCCCAGGTATGCAGTTGAGTTATCAGCGTATAAAGAACAGAAAAAGTAAAATGCAATTTAGCAAGAAATGCAAGAACTAGTGCGTGGAAAATTGTGAAAGTTATGGAGTTCCCAGATGGGCAGGGTAAAGAGCAGTGAACCACAGCCCATGGCACGCACGGGGTTCTCGAACCCGCGAGCAGATTGCTCTTGTTTGCACAATACTTGGCAGTCGGGTTCGGCGAAGAGTTTCGAGTTGCTCAGTGAAAATAAAAGTTTCTTTTAATGCCGGCCGTTGCGCTGCGATTTTGACGTAATGCCTCGAGGTAGGATACTACCCGCGGATCAAGAAAGCAGGGAGCCGTTCAAGGTCTTGCCTTCAACTTCTCATCTCTAATCTCAGCTTTCATCGCCTTTGAGCGTTCGAACTGCTGAATTGCTAGTGTAATCTTAGTTTCTGTAGACTCTGAGCTAGACGATATCTCGAATCTTTATCCTTAATTTCCGGCTTTTTTGTCGTCATTTTTTTCAGTTTTGATTTGATAGTTCAATTTGTTACAGAGATACGAATACGACTGGCTTCAGGGTACGGGGTACAGGGTACAGGGTAATGGAATTCCAAGCACAAGCGTGGGAGAATATCTCACTGGAATTGCTCACTGAGAGTGGTCAGTATGTCTCTACGACAACTGTCGCCGAGATCATCATACGAAATGCGACGCCAAAAATCGGCAAAAGCAGCGGGAGCGGGACTTCTGACAATGCGTTCGAGAGCAAAATTATTATCCCGCTCTATGTTGTCATTTTCATGCTATCCATGATTGGAAATACCATGGTTCTCTTCACCCTCTTTCAGCACAAACGAATGAGAACAGTCACCAATGTATACTTGGTTAACTTGGTAAGCACGCAAACTTTGTAAAACTTGATTCATAATTTATTATATTCCTTGATTGTCTTATTTTCATTATCTGCTAATGTCCTGGGCGTTTCCCAGACCTACGTAACTTAATTAGAATCGAATCTAATTTTAATTTCGTCCGATTTCGGAAAAATAATGTCAATGAACCAAACCAATCATTGAACCAATCAATGTGCGATCGTAAACGTAAACGTAAATACGCTTTAAACAAGAATCCTGAATAATTAAGACCGGAATTGTCTCGCATTAGAAAGGATATCCTGCGTCGTAAAGTACTGTACAATACAATACAATATATACTGAAGAATTGTTTATAAATCACCGTCCGGGTCGCTCTGTTGTTGAATATTTAATTAGAATGAAGCTCTAAATTGTGTATTATTGTTGGAGCCTTTGCAGCAGCTGTCATCGGACCAAAGCACTAACGCAAACTCAGGCGCAGATGTCGTTGTGATAATGACACTTGAATTTGAATTGCACTGGCCCTTGGGCTGAAATAGTCATTGGAATTGTAACAAGTTCGCATTTTCTATTGTTTCTTTCATTGACAGACGCATTTCACGCAGTTTGTATAAATGAGTGCAAATAAAACAGACACAAGCACTTTGAAACTTTTGGTTAAGGGTTCACGGATAAACCTTGCATAATGTTTATAAAATTATTCTAAACTTTACAAAGCTATCACTTATAGTAAGGAACTAAAAGTGAATTTGAAACTAACATCCAATTTAAAACATCCTTTCTGTATTTTATAACACGTTTACCATAACCTGTCAAAATATTTTGTTTCAATCTTGGCCCGAGAGGTCGTCTTAGGGTTCATATTGATTTTTCGTCAAATATTTTCCATTTCTATTTATTTTGTCATTCATCTGATTGTGAAAATATAACAATTCATTCATTCCAATACAAGTTTCTTGATTTACATGTTTGTTTCACAGGCAATTTCTGATCTTCTCCTTGGAGTTCTCTGCATGCCATTCACCCTCATCGGCCAGGTTCTGCGGAATTTCATATTTGGGGCGCTTATGTGTAAGCTGATTCCTTATGCTCAAGGTGAGTCCTCTATCTTTGCCTCTATCGTCAATGTCTCTAGCTCTATCAAATTCAACTCAAGTTTGCCAACTCGCTTGTCAATGAAACAAAAGCAATAAAACACGAAACAAAATAAAACAACACGAAATGAGCTGCTTTAGTTTAGTTTATTCAGCTTTAATGAGACGTTGCTTCTTACACACAATTTGTTTGTCTTGAGCCTGGGATAAGATGCATGCATCTTTTCGTTTATTTTTAATGCAACTTGTTCAACAAGCTCACGTAAGTTTCTTGATTAAATTGGCTGGAAAATGTTGCAGAAACGTCTACAAAGTTTCCTTCGCTACTCTGTTATAAACGCATTAATAAAAGTGAGCTAGACAGTGATAACTAAACGAAAGCTGATCGTAAAAGGAATAAAACTACTGCGGACAAAGAAGAATAAGTTATTAACTGGGAAACTTAATAGGATTATATAATCAGAGCGCTAGTTTGTTTTCCGCTACGAATTGGGAACTACGTTGTATGATGGCGCATTGACATGACTGACTGGAAGACAAAAAGTCAAAGAAACGATCGTTAAATGCTATAAATAATGCCATCAAACGTTAATCACTCTGCCACAAAGCAGTTGAAACAAATTGATTTTCTGCCAAAAATTAATGCAGTCGTTCTGCGTAGGTACACATTTTGAATGAAATTCAAATATGCTTAGAATCTGCTAAAAATTTCAAATCAACTTTGCATTTTGCTCGATATAAAGCGCTTACTTAGATGGAAAGTTATACGAAATGAATATTTTTTGGAAGTTTTTCACGTCAGTCACGAATGTCGAAGCGTCATAAGTTGGCTACCAACTCATTCATAAGCCAACATGAATGTAAATGAAATCTTGATGGGCAGTTCATGAAAAAATGAGTTTTATATAAATTTAAATTTGATTAAAACGCATGTCTACGGTGTTTTTATAGCGATTGAACAAGGATTGTATTCGAACAAGTACATATCGGAAGAGACGTATAATGAAACAGCTATAAATCCTGTCAATGCTTGTCGTGTTTGCCTTGAGCACGGATACCGCGGAAGCAGCGCTCTTCAATCTGTTTTTTATTTTGTTATTGCCATTCTTGGATGGAATGAATGCTTAATGCGGAAACTCGCATCCTGCTGCTTGCTCATCCAGCAATGCACATAACACACTAAGCACTATCATAATGAGCTCGTAAAGCGACAAGTAATGCCCATTTATTGCCAATTTACTCGAGAGATTTCATGCTCATGAAATCACATTCCACGTCGTTTCGTTCGTTTGTAATCGTGAATATAAAGTAGAATTCTTTTATTCACTGTCAGTATGTCGTATGCAAATTACAAGTTAATAGGAAATATTATATTTAAAATAATGTCCATTTCTTTTTTGCTCAGGTTTCGTTTGTTGAAAGAATTTTAATATAAATGCAAAATCTTCATCCAGATATAAATTTGTAAAAAATTCATGAGCAGGTTTCAAATATCATTTCTTTCGAGTTTTTCTTCTGCAATACATAAACCTCAGCTGATAGGTAAACAATGCAGGAGCGCACTGAATACTTGATCAAGGATTCAATATCGTCAAAGGCATGGCGCGTATCGGCGCATTATTCAGATACGATGATAAAGGGTCGATAAAGGACAATGCATGTAATCAACAATCAAGATTAAATACTTGAAGATAAGGGTGCACACGAAATCTTAAAAGAGTCAAACTTTGTGATCAGTTGAAGGGAGCCTTCAACATGATTAGAAACTTAATAAAGTGAACATTTTACATGTAATCCTTAATTAAATTGGATCTTTAATTAAATACACATATCTAATAACTTCAAATGTAGGTAATTAATTGATGCAATTTCTGCTAATAAGCAAAAACTTGTGTAAACTTTGTATTCGCCTGAAATTGAATGGAATCTTCACATGTATTGTATTTAGAGCCAGACTCGTTAAATCGAGTTTGCTATGTACTCTACTAAACCAGATAATAAATACTCGGATTTATAAGCGTTTCCAATATGAAATATTGCTGTCTGGTAGCATATTTGTTAAGTAAGTATTTCAATTACAATCGTCTAAATTTAAAAACGAAAAAACTTCTTAAAGATTTTTGCAAATTATGATGCTCTATATTTTGTGTCTTACATATATTCGCAGGATTCGAAAAACAGGCAGAGTTTAAACTTTAAGCAAAAACAATGACACAAGAAGTGCAGACGCACAATGTGGGCGCAGGTTTCATTAATTCGCCCTAGGTAAACCTCCACTGAAAACTCTTGATTGCTTGGTTGCTTTCAAGTTTAATTTTAAGAAACTTTAACGTAGGTGAACTGTAGACTCATTTAGGTTAGTTTAGTCAGTTTTTACTATCTGTTACCTATACTTCAGTGATACTTCAGTGATTTCTTCACTTGTAAATTACTTTCTGTTCTTTATTGGCTTCTAAATTCTTTAAACATTTTAAAACTCTTTTGATGAATATTTAATTGCAGTTTATTTACTTATTTACTTTGACCTTTTAAACCTTGAACCGTTTTATTCATTCGCAAAGCCCTTATTCCTAAGTTCAAAAAAATGTCGTCTTGTGTCGTCTTCAAGTTATGTTAAGTGTTCCTGGAAGGTTTACCTAGAAATTAATATTCGTTGTTTTAGACGTACATACATATTGATACTGAGCGTGAGTTGAAGCAAACTCATAGCTGTTTACTTTACGTGTCAATTTTGCCAAATATTACAAATATTATTCTCAAATATAAAGAAAAATAAAGAACAAGAACGTCTTAAGATGTCTTTCTGCCTGCAGATAAAGTTGTGAATCCGGTGCACCACTCAGTTTTGTTCTTCCATAAGTTTATTAGGTTTACGCTGTCGCTCGCGATATAATCATGAATTTTTCAGCAGAAATTGCATTGCCATTCGTGAACTGAATGTGAACCTAAGTGAGAAGCAGAACAGAAAAATTTCAATTTTCTTACCCATAGTGAATATTTTCACTTTTATCTTTTTATGAAAAAATCTTATTCTAATAAAAAAAGGAGAAAAAGAGTTAAAACAGTGGAAAATTGTCTTTACCTCACTTTGTTAGTTTTTTCCTTTTATCAATCTGTAACCTCAGGGCTAGTTTATTTGAAACTCTCAAGAAAAAATGATATTTCTTTATTTATCATCGTCATTGTAGTTTATTTTTATCCTTTTACTGTGTTGTTTTTCATTTTTTTGTAATTAGTTTAATCACGTAATTTTCCTGACGCTTTCCATTGTGTTCTTTGTGCTTTTGATACACCTTTTGTCAATGTACTCTCACCTTTAAAGCGGCTGCGGCTGAAGTCGCAATAAAAAGTTTCTCTAGAGACGCAGCACTTGCTAGGCGCTCACCTCTTTTTGTCTGTTCAAGTTTTTCGCATTGCCTTAATACGGATTACGTGCAAAACATGCTAACGTTTAGGCCGCGTGTCGTCCTTTTCCGCTCACATATTCCGCTCCTGAACAAAGAACTTGAAAGGAAGAACCCTAATCGAATGATGGCACGCGGCTTTTTATTATTATAGTGCCACAAGTATCAATTACGTGCATACCGATGAAGTATGTAAATAAAAAATAAAATGTTTTTCGGTATTTGCTGTAGGGTCCGTTCACGAGTCAAGTCAACAGTGTATTGAGTGTATCAATATCGTCAATATCGAGAAATGTACATTTTTCATATTTTCTCATAAAACGTATGCTCTTGTCGCCTCGAGGCGGCATAAATATTATTTATGCGATCTTTTCAGCCTGATAACAACACCTGATAAAAAATAGCACACGCAAGTACGTCATTAATAAATATCATAGGCAACCAATAGCATAGTTGTCTAAATATCCAGCCAAGAATTTCTCATCTAATTTATGTTGTTTGCAAATTCAATTTGCAATTTTTCACAAAGTTTAAATTTGTTTTTTCTGCTCTTGCTTCCTTTGACTCTTCTTTATTTTTGCATTGCTTTGCAAGAAGCGACAAGATCACTTGGTTAATAAAAACTTTTAACTTGAGATTTATGTTTTCTAATAAGACACCTAGCAAACGTTTTGTTCCAATAAGAGTTAGCCTAACAATAAGATTACCAATTAAATTTATTCGATTTAAAAGATCTCCTTTGTCTCTGTTTTTGTTGGGAATTCTTCTTGAGTTGAGAGAAGAATCCTTGAATTTAATAAATAACTAGACAGAGTGCGTTAATAAGGCATGTAAATAGAATGAAAGTGGCAAGATCGGCAACTCTACGCTACATGAATTAGTATTTAATTTTTTACGTTTACGTTTGTGCGTAGGCGTCTCTAGAAAGAAAGCCAGACGCATTGTTCGTAAGAAGCCAATAAAAAGTCCAAAAACACAAAAAAGCGCTTAATTTGCTGAAACTCACAATCAGACAAGAATATTTCGGTTTCTTTACCGCCACCTTGCACATTTCATTTTGTTTTTAGGGTTTTAATTGCTTTCATTTAAGACTCATGAGTAATGTATCACTAACATTAATCATACTATTGACAAGTGTACACAGCATTCCTAAAACCCTTCTTCACTAATCAAAGCAAACAAGCATCTGTACTGAGATGTATTCATCATCGATCACTGCAATGCGGTGATCTATGTGTGCCTAACCAACATAACATAACATATCATAACCAACCAAAATAAAACCACAGAGCAAAGTAAATACAATCGTGCACAGGATCATATAAATCAAGCTGCATTTCGTCTGCTTTATATCATTCGCAATCGTCATGAATTACACGAAGTATTACTTTTTGAAACATTCCCCGTGGTAAGTGCTGTGGTAAATTATGTGAAAGCTGCACATGCAGCCCAAGGCTTTGGTTCGTATACATGCTCAGATAAGTTGCACTAACGTCGTAAATTTATTTGCTCTGAACCTCACATTTCTAGGACTATTGGGTACTGCGTAATGTTTACACTTTACAGCAGTAAAATGTATTGTTCAATAATATTTAGTATTGAATTTGTAAAGAACAAAAGGGGTGTTGGTAGTTTGAAATTTACTTCCAGTAACTTTCGATTCAACGCAGTTCCATTCGATTCCTTGATGTAAGCTACCAACAATATAGTTCTGGAACAAAATTAGGATGTCACCGGAAGCGCGTGGGTTGAATCTGTTACAATACTGCGCGTAGTTTGCAGCAGTCGGCCTTCTCACAGAACGAAATGTAATGTAACAGTCACTCAGAGCGGCCGTTGGGGCAGCCTATTTGAAAATATGTATCCGGAAACTACCCGCGCTAAAACACTACGTGCTTCCAATCAAATCACATTCTAGGCACGCCAATACTTTTTACTACTGATTTCATCAATAAATTCCATTCTTTCTGTGTACAATCATTCCTGAGGAACAAAAATGTTTGCTTAATTCTTGTTTGTTGACTTTTTGCTTCTGTTTCAGCTGTGTCAGTGTCAGTGGCAGTGTGGACGTTGGTTGCAATCTCTCTGGAACGTTATTTTGCCATCTGCAGTCCGTTGAAATCTCGACGATGGCAGACTCAATTCCACGCTTACAAAATGATCTGCTGCGTGTGGCTGGGAAGCCTGCTATGGGCTTCTCCAGTGGTGTTCGTCTCCACGTTATCAAAAATTAAGTCGAAAGGTAATTACCCACGCCTATAACGCGTAAAACACTTAGAAAGTTCACTCTTATCGCTGTTATCGCGTCCGTCATGCCTCAAAGTGCTTAATGTCTACGCAGATAGAATGTAATCCTGGAAGTCAAGTCTAAGGATTTCCGAGAGTTACCGCCAAGGTTAACTCTTTAAAGGCGACGTGATAAAAGCTGCGGATCTAGATTTATGCACGTGTAGTGTTTGCCTGTGCATGCACGTTACGGTCATTAATTCTGCATAGTTGACAATTCTATAAGGAGATAACTGTGTGTGGTTTGATCCTTGCAGGGACATTCAAGTGCCGTGAAGAATGGCCGAGCAAGGCGAGCGAACGCATCTACAGCCTGTTCCTCGACGCAATCCTCTTAGTTATACCGCTCGTCATCATGACACTCGCCTACTCCCTAATCATCAGCAAACTGTGGAAAGGACTGCAGAAGGAGATCGAGCATAATAACACGTTCCAGCAATGTAAGTGTATCCTTGACTGCCCTATTCTCTTCCAATATTAGTCTTTTTCTTCTTAACCTAATGTCTTCGAAGAGCTTGAGGCTAATCAAAAAATTTACATTTATTTATCGTTATTTTTTTAATTAAATTTTTAAAAAACTTTTATTCTTAAATTTTAGAAGTAAATTAATTAAGTTTTGTATTGAACAAACTATCCAGTCTTTTCCAAGTGAAAATGCAACTTTTATGAAAGGTTATCTGTTTTATATCAGAAGGCAGAAAGGACAAAAACATGTGTTACCAGAAAAAGTGCAAACAATTGCCCTGTGCTTTTTACTTTCGGGCATCCAAGTGCCAGCTGCGAGTTGGAATATTTTCTCTTTACTAAAAAACTTTCTTATTTTTTGTGCGTTACTATTTACATTAGAAAAAACTTTGCAAGGGTGCCAATACCATACCCAAGCAAAAACTCAATTGTAATCGGCATTTTTTATCTAATGTGATACCTATATTGCAAACACGTCTGGGTTATATTGCATGAACCTTGAGAACAATTAGAAAAATCAACAGAAAAAAATGTTTTAAGGCATTTTTAAACTGATTTATTATATTTGAAATGTTTAGTCACACAAACGCAAACCACAGTAGAGATGAAAGACGTACACACAGTGAAGCAAACCGAGAAACAAAAAGAGGCTCTGCTCATCAACGGCCTGCCAAACTGCTTTGAAGCGAATGGAAACGGAGGCGGTGGATACGGCAATCGCAATCGACTGCTGCAAACGAACGTTAAGCTGATTACGAAGAATAAGAAGTGTACCAATAATAATACGAACGTGAGCTTTGGCGCATGGTTTCGGAATGGAATTAAACAGGTAATGAGGGACAATCAAGTTGCTTGCTTTCCGCGTTTGCTTAGCTCGACGGACCGAACCGGATTTCCGAGATTTCCGCCATGCCATTGGAGATTAATCTGCGTCTCGCACCGATTCGATCCGCTGGCATCTATTAGCTGAACGTGATACACTTATCCATCCCAGGCAAATACGTGAAAGAGGGCAATGCCCGACTGGAATTAAATTAAACCAAATGTTAATGTTATTGCTACTGAATAAAAATGTTTTTCCCGCTTGCCTTGCGTTTGCGGTTTAAATTTAATTGCACTGAAATATTTTCATAATTCGAACCTTGCTTTCCTAAAAGGAAAGATGATATTCTTTGCAAATTAGGATTTTCTCTGATAATTAACGTAATTCTATTGCAGGTTACGCTTGGTAAGAGTCGGTCATGCACGCCTAGCACGTACCACGCCACGCAGACGACAATTGTAAGGACGAACGAGACCCTTTTGTATCCTGTCAACACGAATGGAGATGCCCTGGTCTCAGTACCAACGGCAGCCGCGACTGCGACTGCGACGGCGACGGCAACTGCCGCAGCTCCCATCGCAAACACACATGAAATTCCTGATGGCCTTCCTGTCAGCACGTACAATCGCATTCCCATACGTTCCAACTACATGGACAAGAGCATTGAAGCCAAGAAAAAGGTAAGTAACTTTTAAGTTTTCCAATTTTGTTTTACTCTTTGTTTCTTGTATTTTTAACCAATTATTCTGCAATTTACGCCTACGGGTTGTATTGCTAACCGGAAAACGTGAAAAATAACAAGGAATCTTAACATAAAGCAATCGAAAACGTAGTATTATAAGCTATTTGCGTATTGGGTGCTGCGCTTTGTTTGCCTTCAATGCCATTGAATACAAGAGCATCCTTGTGCTGACATATATTTCTTTGATACAAGATTTATGTCCCCGATATTGTTGACGTAAATATTTATACTAATAAATTTGGTGAAGGTCAAAAGACATTTATTGACAATAAAATGTCCTTTGTAATTATCCCTTCAGGCCTCATAAAGACCAGTGAATAACAATAAAACATGTTTATTATCAACATTTTTCTGAAAAAATGTGTTATTTAGAGAATGCATTGCGCACTTTTCAGGTAATCCGAATGCTGTTTGTGATCGTTTTGGAGTTTTTCATCTGTTGGGCGCCACTTCACATCCTTAATACCTGGTACTTGTACTCCCCGGCCGCCATATACGAGCTGGTAGGTGCTACGGGCGTCTCGCTGGTCCAGCTCCTCGCGTTTGTGAGCAGCTGCTGCAATCCGATCACGTATTGCTTCATGAACAAAAAATTCCGCCAGAGCTTCCTCGCCATGGTGTGCTCGCGCAGGTTAGTGCTGCTGGAAATAAATCACTTGACTAATGAAAACACAAGCCGGACACACTACCCACTTCTCCCGACCTGATCTGACCTGCTTGTTATACCTGCGAACGTGTGGAGGTCTTACCAAGAAAAAATAAACGCCAATAGATTATTGTTTAATCTCGATACGTGACTTGCCTGTGGTCTTGCTCTCTTCCCAGGTGCTGCTGCTGCTACTGCTGTAAGACCAAGAACATCAATTTAACCTCCTCCAAGACGGTGCACATCAACAAAGGTCAAGTGAAGATCGTGAAGAATTCTGACGGGTCTATCAACGAGTCCACTATCTATGCCGGACGCGCCAGCACTCTTGGACGTTCCGGTGAGTGTCACTTTGTTTGTCCTTTACGACTGCGTCTTTGTGCTTGAATACTCATGTGCGTTTGTGATTTTTTCACCTACATATTTGGCAAATTGCTGTTTTGTGGTCATAACTCGTCCATCAATTTCAGTATGCTATTATTCTGGCCACGCAGGAATGTTGCGTTTATTATCATTGATGTAGGTATACTGTGATGTATAAATATTATGGATTGTTCGTTCTTTTACGAGCATAAACCTGCAATATCATTAAAGTAACAAAGTTAAGGAAAGCACCTCCAGCACTTCCGGTTAATTTTGAAGCTTGCGGTTATCAGCGAAGTTGGACTGACGCGCATTACAAAGTTTTCCATTCGCTCTTCAGATGGAAATTGATCATTTATTCGGCAACTGCGCCCACATGCAATTCAATTTAAGTCGATGGCTAGCTACCTGCAATCGTGGCTTATTTGCTTTCGTTTCCATTTGTTTCGAGAGTAAATCGCGTCTGTTTGCAGGGACAAATTGAATTTGTTATGTGCTGCGTAATAAATCAAGCCACACTTTATTTAGCAATTTGCCAAGGTTTTTGTCCTAGTTTTTGCGCAACCTGCGATGGCCAATCACGTATGCCATTGAAATAATACCGGCGGACTAAGAATAATGGATTTTCTGACAGCATCTAAACGCCAAAATTGAAGCAGTTTTTTGCAAGTGCAATCAAAAGAATCCCATTTTCTTCTTGTTGATGGTCCTTGTGAGATACAAATTTATAGCTGCGTGCATTAATTTACTTAATAAAGGCCATCATACAATTTTTTGTTGGTCGTTAACTCGACGCGTCAAGTTCCAATAAATTACAGAGATTACTTGGTGTCTCGTTTGATGTATTTTTATTATTAAGTCAGTGAAATCGAAAACACAAATTTATGCGAAACGAATTATTCGGCTTCAAGTAAAATTCAAAGAAAACGCCCTCGTGTCCTTTAACATAAAAGGGTTTAATCCTATCAAACAAGCGTTAGCTATTCAATCGAACCCTATTATAAAGCGATTGCTTTAAAGGGAAAACCTCTGGACTTAGAGATTCCAACAAATCATATGCTTCTCTTCACGTTCTCAGCTAAAGAATGTCGTTAAGAATGTAAAAATGTATTTTAAATATTTGAAACTTTAATTGGTTTTAAAAAATTGCATATTTCAGCTAAAATATAAAATTAATGAGACCCTTAATATTGATGTAATTTATACCAAAGTTGGCAAGGTTTAATTTTTAAAAATCATCCGGAATTTCATAGCACGTCAATTAATTAAAATTTAAAGAGTTGGACACGTGTCTTTCAACAAAAACATGTCTTTCCTGTTGAATTTTAAGCAAAATATTAATATTTTTATATAGAAACGCACATGATAGTACATAAATTGACGAGGAAATATTTCGCACGAAAGGCGTATAAATTAAGCCGATACAACATCATAAATAAAGTTAAATTTGTTGTACGCACGAATGAACCCATAATGGATAATAGATACTGGAACCCATAGGCGTTTGACTCTGGGTCGATTAAAACTACTATGTTATGTTTAATAAATAATACGACGGGCCTAAACATTTCCATGGAACATTCACAGAAGTGTTGGTCCTAGAAGGCGAGGAACGTGTTTAGCAGCGGCTCGGAGTGCGGAGTCGCTGGTGGCTCCTCGTCAACGTCGAGCACAGCACGCACGATTCAAGTGATCTCGATGGATCCTGACGACGATTCCTTTCGCTACCGAATCTCCTGGATCCGCACGACGCCTGCGAGTTGCGCCGCGACGCTTGCGCTTCCAGCTGGCAGCACCATCCCGCATCCCCACGTTGACAATCTGTACTCATGAGCAACCCTCCCCAAGGTGAAAATTTCAAAATCAGTTTAAAAGTATACATTTTTTGATAAATTACCGATAGATTTCATTGCTTTTGTGTTTTAGACCCGAGATTATGGTTTGATGTTGGTTGCTTTGTGTGTGAATTTCATTTCATTCCGGCAGTTAATATCTCAGCGTGAGGTGGAAATGTCAAGAAGTTTGAAGGGTTATTCAAGCTGAGATAGCAATCGTCTTATTCTAGGGCGATTGCACGAAGACGATGAAACTGGAAACCAGAAACTGCGAACTGGGAACTGGGAAAACTAGGAAGATGAGTGTTGATATTATTCTGTAAGGTGGAAATCTTAGAAACGGGGTGGAAGTCATCGAGCAACATGTGGTCCTTGTCGGGTAACGGGAGCATAATAAACTCTGGTTATAGCGGTCTGCTGTACGCATATTAATAACATAATTAATGTGCTGCCGGAACGTTCACTGATAAACTTATTAACAATTCTCGTTCCATGTGAGTGCCCGCTTTATTACCTTCTTAGACAATTAAACAAACAAATTAACAACTAAAAGTACCTAATATATAAACTGTTCAACGAATTTTAACTACACGTGCAGAAATTAATTAACGAAAACAGAACAAAATCAACTTAACGTTTATTAAATTACAATTAGTAATAAGAAAATACGAATAAATCATACGTCCTTAAAATTTAAGAAAAAGTGGAAATTTGTATTTTTTAAGCACGAATTATACGTCTAGAAATTATAAGATAAGAAAATGAAAAAACAAAAATATTTTCTCAATGTTCAGCGTTTTAAAATCAAAAAGTGTATCTTTGTGATAATGTTATTGTAGTATAACTATGTATAATATAATGAGAGAAGCCTCCTTCTATGCGGTTAATGTTGAATGTTTGACAATGTTTCAAGCTGTCGTTCGATATTCTTTATTGATGTCTTTGCATGATATTTATGCTCAACATTGTAAGACGATATAGACTCGTTGTTACACATATTTTACATTTGCGAGATATGAATATGACATTTAATATGAATTTTACTTAAATCCGTTATTGTCTATTAAACATTGATTTGATTCTTTATAATAATATATATTTGATTAATTAGTCACTTAATTAATTAATTATTTTAAGTATTGATTGATTAATTGTTAAAATTATTTATTATTACATGATTTTTTAGCATAATTCATGTACATTTCGGTGAGTGAATTAATATGTAAATTAATTCATAAATATATTGATAATTAATGAACACTTTGCGTATAATTGTTTACTAATTAAGGACCCTGTTAATTGTAAAACTAATGCCGCAATAATTAACTGAGTCAGAGCACAATACAATATTCTATGTACAAGATTCGTGGTCGTCCTTGCTGGTCGAATTCTAGGTCCAGTACGCAATATTCAGTTCTTTGAATCTCAGAAAGCCTCTGAGCGCTGACGTTCTTGCCTAGAGGTCACCCATCCCTAGGAATGCAAGGGCGTTAATCACAACTGCTCATGGCATCTGTGCTGCGACTGCTGCTTGGCGTCCATCATGTTAAACTCACTGCCATTCAACAGATTGGCGGCGCGATTGCTGCGGTCTTTTCTTCTAAGACAGCGGAAAGAATTGACAAACGCCTTGCGAAAGGCGTAGTTCATAAAGCAGTAAGTGATCGGGTTACAGCAACTGGACGTGTACGCCAAAAGTTGCAGAAAACTAATAGCCGTGTATCCCAGTTTCGTGTAGATGATACTGGCGTCAAAGAGGACGATAGTGTTGATGACATACAACGGCGTCCAGCAGATAAAGAACTCTAGGACGACGGCAAAGAGCATCTTAATCACGCGCTTCTTATTCTGCAGGTTTCGGTCGGCGTTGGAACGTCTTAGACCTGACACCGGGCGCTGGGCGATGGGCGATTGTGAGTCCTGCGACCAGTTGGTTTGGCGGAGATGACGCAAGCTGGTGGAGTTTCTCGAGCAGCGTTTCCACCGCTTGCTGCTTGTGTCGATATTCACGTAGACTTCAATAGTGCTCCCGGGGTCTGAAATGAAAATGAGATTTATTGGATTTTGCGGCATAAGCAGCGCGGCAATTGCAGTTATAGCTCTCTTACTGGCTTTCTGCAACTTCTCCAGTTTCATTCCCCGACAGAGCGTGTACGTAATCAGGGAATAGGTGATTGCCAATACCATCAGTGGCAGGACTAGAAGGATGACGTCCAGGAATAAATTGTACGCTTTCTCGTAATCCACCGACGGCCAATCTTCTCTACATTTATGATTTCCTATCAAACAAATTCAAGATTTTATAGTTTTAATATTATATAAAGTCTTATTTCTTGTCAGACATGTCATTTATCTTAAGCGTGTTTGTCACTTCGACCCTTTGCATGCTTGAGTTGTTTGTTTGCTGTCAGTATGATAATATCTCCTCAAATATTTATATTATTGCGTCATGCCTTCCACGCATCAGTGATACAAAGATCGAGATGAAAACAAAGATTGAGAAGATGATATAATGACAAAACAAATATTCATAATAATATTAGAAATAATTCAAATAATTCACGCTCCTTAGTCAAAGAATGTTTTAAAAATTAATGTAATTGTAGGATTCTCTGAAGAACTTATGGAGTTATAGGGTATTATATGATATTTACCTTGGTTAGTAGGCTTCAATTGACTGAGGACCGCAATAGGACCCATGCAAACAACACTGCCTAGCCAAATAGCCACTATTAGCTTGTAAGCATGGCTGATGGTCTGCCACCGAAGGGATCGCAAAGGGTGGCAGATGGCGTAATATCGCTCCACGGAAATTGCGACCAGTGTCCAGACGCCCACCGACACCGAACAGGCTAAAAATGATAAACAACGCCTTGGTTATTCCAGATTTATTAGTAGCTCCATAGATAACAGAATGATGAGTACTCCACGTCCTTACAGCGTATATTGGCCTAAGCATAACTACGCTACATTACACTTCTTCTCCTTGGAAGGTGTGCTTCTCCAGCGCGTGATAAATGCTTGTTATGTGCGCTCTCAAGACAATTGGATGCTTGATCATCTATCATCCCTTATTAGTAATACATGCTCGCTATTTATTATAGTTATGCAACATATAAAAGCTTTGTTTGCGTATATTTCAACCAAGAAAACCTACATTTCTTTCAATAGTGTGTAATTTCGAGTGTAGATGTCGTCAGAAATTGTTTACGAGTAAGTTTGTGATGCCAAGCTGTCAAAGTCTTGCATTGCAGGCTTAGTTAAGTTCACTTTGCGACAGCTGAACAAAGCTAGTGTTGTTACAGACAATTAGCAAGTCATTAGAAGCTGCTGATGAAGTTGTGGTTCCAAGTGGTGCAGATTTCACAGTAAGTCTGGATTTGCATTTCGCCAAACTATGACCTAAGTTGCATCAAGCCTCACAGTGAATCAACAACCAGGTTAGTACTAAAGACACATATATGCACGTAAATCTAAACGCAAAAGCGTGAAACTCTACTCACAATCAACATCAATGGAAGTATTCTCCGTAAATTAATTCAAATTCACATCTGCTGTAAATGTAATTCAAGATAAATCGCCGCAATCCAACGTCATTAAATTATTGAAACTCATGCAACCGTACATATAGTGGGCCTATTCACGCAAATAATACACGAATGAATATATCTGAGTGGTTGGGATAGCATGGTTCGTATTTTACAAAAGCTGTCAGAATTAACAGTATGTACATGCTATTAATCAGATGCAATTTGCATTTAATTTATGCCAGAAATGCATGGCTTGCATTGACTGTTAGGTGCGCTTATATTAAATATAACAATAATTAAGTAGGTATACCTATAATTTTGTTTACTTTGTTATTGTTTACTGTATGGTTGCCAGAAATAGGTGAGTTCAAACAAAGTTCCTGTAATTGAAGGACTTTGACTGATATAACTGACAGTTTATTGATTTCTGCCGGAACTCCAACTCTAGATACCTTTGAACGATAAAAAATACAAAGAATACGTTGAAATGTGCGTGCATTTACATGGAATCGTTTGATATGAATACCAACAAGTTGATGTGACATGTGAATGCGCTTCATGCGCTATCAATATTATAATCTGAATCATTTTTCTGCATCTAATGGACGTCTTTGTCGAACAAGCAGACACAATACAACCAGAAGTTTTATAAGTATTAGGTATGTTTTACTTGTATGTAAATTGAAAATAGGTTTTTGAATACAATGTATTATTTATTTTGCGGCAAACATCAACATAAAATGTACCCAGGAGACGCAAAATAATCATCGTGTGGGCTGCAGAGTGATATCATAAAGAACAACTAAGCAAGGCAGGCGTAGACAAGCAAACGTGCCTGCGCTAGAGCCGAGATCACGTCTTCCATTATTCCCTTTTCTATGATTGTTCATGGATTTATAGGTTTTCTTTTACGTTCGGTTTTCGGGGATGGTCATCGATTCTGTGCATTTTTACGAGGGCATGTGCAACCCTTCATGGGTGAATCCCACGGGAGCGAACGAAGACTAGGACTAAACGTTACGTATGCATGACAATCTTGCTCAATTCTTCTTTGCTCTTTCCAAGAATTCTCAATTTCACATCAATGCAAAACACTCAATGTCTGGATTTTATTTCTCCGCCGGTGGGTAAGCAACCCAACCTGCGCGAAAAATTCACTCTTATACTTGTAAGATCACGTAAAGTGATAAGTATTTACTTTATCATATTTTACTTCTAATATAAAAGTATATCTTACTTGCATTTAGCTCAGTTTTAAGTTTTTTAGATTTATGTAAATAAAGATTCAAAGAATGAAATAATCTCAATATTTAAACTGGAAACCCACCAACGCAATGTAAGTAAATATCAGTCTTACACCCAGTTGTACAAGTATCTTCAACCCACTGTGGAAGAAATAAGAAACCGAGAAAGTAAGAAGTTTATGCTGGCTTGCCAAAAAAGCAGTAAACAGCAATCCTGCAAAAACAGTCCTTGCTCGGTGTGTTGTTTTCTTACGTGTTTGTTTACTCACGTGGGAGTAGGTTCTTCCCTACTTTATTGGCAATGCATCTCCGCAAATGGGTATAAACTATTTCTCTTGCTTCCTGCGCTTCAACATGCATACAAAAAAATTAAATTCTAACCGGAGCGCTCTGATTGCATTTGTTGAGCTTTGCCAGGCGCTATTATACAATACAATGCTTTCATTTTGCTGCAACTTTTCAAATCAAATCAAGCATGAAGTTTTTTAACATTTGCAGCAATTGAAAATCAAATAAATGTCTAAAATCAAATTAAGTTTTTAGAAGTGTAATAATAGGCAACTTTATATCCATTTTTTGTTTTAAATAAATTTAGTATTTAATTAAATTTAATTAATTTCAATTTAAAAATGCTATAATATGACAATAAAGTATCATTTCGAGCTTTTACGATCACTTAAATAAAGAATTGGCGAATATAAAATGTAGATTCGAGTGCAAAATGCGAAAGGTTTTCTTAAGTCGCAGAAAAGCGCATTCAGCACTCGAAAGTAATGAGGCAGGGCGGAAAACAATGAAGGGATGCATTCGGTGCAGGAACGATAAGGGAAAAAATCGCAAGAAATACATCTCTCGGCAAACACTGGCAATGCTATTTATTTTTAATTTAAGCCGCTCGACATGGCACGACCAGCCGCCGCGTCGCGTCGAGCAAATAATAAAACTCGCGAATAATGAGGGTCTACTGTTGCATAAATACATAAATGCAAGAAAATAAAATTAAGCGCGATGCGAGTTGAATTCACCTCCCCAAGCTCAAGGCCTGGTCGTACGCAACGAGGACTAATGATCGGCTCCTGCTTTCCTTTATTTCACTTGGCAGCTAAGCAGGCAACAACATTCGATGCCAAATGAATATTTCATTGCGATTTTTGCGCTCGTGTTTAGGCCGTAAATTTCACGATTGCATTCTAGTGGCGCTCGCTTTTAATGGCGTGAAATCATTGGATTTCCATGAAATTAAGGCCAGATTTATGATCATCTGCAAACTAATCCACCAACTTTTATTCCATCTCGCTGCGTCTCCAGAAATAAGAAAGAACTAATAATGAACCGCATTGATGTTTTTTTTCGTCGGAGTTGAGGAGCAGACGTTCTTAAATTATTATTCAACTTTTGAAGAAGAGAAGAGTCTTCAAACTTTTCGGTTTCTTTTTCTTCTTTTACCATTTAATTAATGTTTTGATGTGATTTTCTTCTAAACATTATGTGACTTAATTTGGTTTACACCTAAGATAAGTTTCACAAAGAAAAAACCAATACTTTTAGACTTATTCCAAGCCAAATTTCAAGAAAACGAATTGTTATTGTGAATTGAACTCTAATTTCCTTTAGTTCAGTTCAGGACTCATTGAATTTGCGTTGAATTTACTGTAAAACAGCGCCTTCCTGAGTGTTTTTCTCTCATGCATTTTAATTCTTCATTTAAATACTTCCTTCTTTGTAGAGCATTTGCTTTCTGTTTCGCTGCAGGCAAATTCAAAATTTGTATTCAATTTGTACTTGATGATATTAGATACTTATGGGGTTAGTGCAAATATTCGGTTACATGTAATGATACGCTATGTTTGTTATGTTTTTGGGATGAGCGTACAATCGGATATCTTATTACAGTCTTATTGCAATTCCTTCGCTGCGTTAGCTTCCCTCTCAGTTAAACAAACAAACATGCGCCGAGACTACCAAAGAGAACAGAGCGAATTGCTATGCCAACACTAGTAGTAGCGTAGCATAACATAGGCTTGCGATATGGCATCGCATTTGCATTGAAGCGCTCCTAGCAATATTTAATTAAACTGCTGCGAGTTATCATATATGGATGAATTTACTATGCAAATCACGCATGGGCAAAACATGTAATTCGCGATTAAATTCAGTCTAATTGTCAGCCAGGCCTTGACAAAAAGAAAAATTCTCTGTTATCTGGCGTGGGTGGACAAGCTCGACTTAATTTGAGACGACCGACGATTAATTGCGTGAAATATTCAGCAGTCCCCAGGACTGTCGGCAGCACACAATACAAGTGTGCGATTACCAGATTCTCAGACGTTTGCTAAATGACGCATAATTTGTCGAGCACAAACACCCTCAATTCAACAATTCCTGACGTCTTCATTAAGTTTGAATAATTTTATACTTTGCTTGCTTTTTTGTTTGTTAGACGTCTGAAAATCGGCTTAATATTGTCCTACTAATGATAAATGTGAGAAATCTACCAAGCAATTGCTTACATACTTTACTCTGCTATGTCTTAAAATTCTACGACTGCTGCTCGCATAATAACCAGTGATGATACTAAAGTTTGAAGAATGTATTGCCAACTGAAGGTTTGGTGCAATTACAGCGACTTACAGCGAATAAGTTGGGAACTTTGATAACGTTATCAGAACTTTAATACACTTATGTTCGGTCGACTAATGCACCGAGCCATCTTTGCGTCGTCAGCCCACCTCCTGGGCAACTTTGGACGGAAAATGCATCCGCAATGTATAATTAGATGAAACTTGCGCCCACTTCGTCCGACGCTCGCCGCTTTGGGTTGCAATCTCGCATCTCAAATGCTCACTCACTTGAGCGAGTATCAGTGCACTTGCATCTCATCCGGAAACGAATGAACTGGCTGACGTTTAATTAACCGCGTCAAAAAGACTAGCAAAGCCGGGCTCTTAATTACCGCCGGAGAAACGGCAGTAGTATTCGAAGTATCAATTCATTTGCTGTCACTTTGCGAGGATTCTGATAGGAAAACTGATTGTGGGTAAAACGTTGAAATTGATGAGGCGTAATGCCAGTTCAAGGCAAAGAAACGTAACTTAAATTTGCGGGTTGGGCACGAACTTGCCAAGTGAATATGACACCACACACGAGCAAAACACGACGTGTGCTAGTTTTAAATGATCTTGCTGACAGCTTTCGGCATTTTCGTCCTGCGAACGCTGGAAAAACTAGCCAGCAGACGTACGGCAAGCTGTTTTCGCGTTCGCTGCAAATGCGAGATACGAATCTCCGGCAAAGATGTGGATGCACAAGAACGTGATGTATTGACGTAGTTAACGTGGAGCGTCATGCAACTACAACTTGCCCAAAAGTTTTATTACTCTTCATACTATCTTCTTGCTCCTTGCTCCTTGCTCCTTGCTCCTTGCGCTTGCGCTTGTGCTAGGAGTTGTTTTACTCGTTAGTGCACGTGTTTACTCAGGAATTCAATTTATCAACAATTCCTTCCCCTAACTTGCTATTTACTTGCCGCTTATTTGCGTTCCAGGCGATTTAATTGTTATTTGTTTTTCAAGGATAATATTATTCTTGTTCAGGATAATAAAGGGTAAAAACTGAATAAAAAATATTTAAAATGTTACCCTTTTATTGTGCGTCGACGTCGACGCCCCGCATTTTATAATATATTATTATTATACGTGGCGATTTAAAGTAAACGAAAGCATTCATCTTTCGTCCTGGCTTCGCCTCGCGTTCATCACGCTGGACCCGTAAAAACGCTGATGAAAAACGCTCGTGAAAAATGTACCGAGCTGGATTCACTGAAAGCTTATGCTTTTAGATTATTTATTCTACGTTATGTTGCCTTCTGAAATGCCTAACTAAGCAACACGCTTTTGTTAGGGCAATATGAAAAGTGAGAATATAAAGACAACCAAGCTCGTCAATATTTCACGATACAATCAGGAACCTTGGTTTTTTTTATTACAATATAATATAATACGTACATCTCTGTGATTTTATATACGCTGACTGAGTCAATACCTGGAAAGTTCAGGAAATGGAAAAACACCGCGGGAATGAATTATTATGCGTACCTTCTTCGTGACATGATTGATTAAGTAAATATGTGACTTTTTTGTTGTTTTTTAGATAAGTATAGAAAACATTGAAATGAGTTTGATTTTTATGTTGGTGCGAGGGGTTTTATTAATCTTCAATGCACGTTTGCTGGTTGCTGTTTGGTATTTTGTGGAAGTTTTCTTAGTGGCTGGGGAATCAGTCATTGTTGAGCGATTTCCACTCACGCGTAACTCCAATACCCAATGCCAATGGCAACATATGGGGTCTGGGCTTCAATCAGTGACTTGTATTTGTTCGCCACAATGCGGCGTAACAACGCGAAAAATCAAGAATCAAGTACCAAGGAGTCGTTTGTTTGTTCGCTTCGCTTCGTTGCGTGGCCTACCTTGAGAGTATAAACTCTAATGGGGCACACCAACGATACGGAAGCTGTCACAAAGTAGACGTGGCACTTGATCAATGTACCTGTATGTTCCAGCCTGCTCAAGTATCTCAGATATTATTTGATTAATTGTGTGCACATTCTTATATACAAAGTGCTGTACAATTCGCACATTTCATATTATTCTCTGTCATTTTTAATGATTTTAGATTTGAGAATAAGAGTGAACCGCCGACATAGGGTTGGCTTCTTTGTTCCTGCTTCTCTTGTTCTCATGCGTTTTCTCAGTTCTGCCCAAACGAGCGCATATTCCTTTGCCAGGATAATATAATAAAATGTTTTTTCGGCGGTTTCGGCCGCTCATTCCGCTACATTGTGTTTGAAATGTAATTTTACACGGGCGTAATTGCCTGCCCAGAGCCACGCCGATAAATAATACATAAATCCTGAATTCAAAACGTAATTTCTCTTAAAACAATGATTACTCGCTCGTAAACAAATATAATCTTACTTGTAATTTAAATTAATTACGTATTCAATTAATTTTATTATGAAAATGATTTTGACTGCTTATTATCTTTTCCTTCCTTATTTTTTTGGTTAAAACAAAAAATGTTTACACATTATCCTTAAGCTTGTAAATTACTTTCTGAACTTGATAAATGCCTGTGTTCGCTTAAATATATCGTGCAAAGTTCGACAACAGACCAAGCCACGTGGCCATCCCAAGAAACCATTCTTTAGAGATGCTTAGACACAATGAAGATTGAATGTATCTACTCGTAACTTGCTTCAGGAAGCAAAGTTTTCAACTTGCAACTTTCCACTCGTTGTGGGCATATGATAAGCCATAAACTCGACATATTAATTCTTATTTGACATATGCAAATACGTCATCAGATTTACGCACGCAAAGTGTCAAAAAGTGTCGATCCACAAGCAAAAAAAAGAAGAAGTGAATGCGGAGTTCAAGTTCAGGACGCGACGCTCAACGAGCTGGAAACGCTGAAAGGGTAAAACTTTTCTTATTCTATCGCAAGCGCAATATCATTTTATGCCTCCGTATCAACGAATCTATGGGCCTGCTTGCCAGTGCCAACCGATACCCATAACATCAGTAAATTCTTAGAATCATATCCAAATCTAAGCGCAACAAAGAACAGAGAGTGAAAGTGAAAGTCTAAGCTGAAAAAGCTCACAGATTCTATATAGAGGCAGGCAGAAAAAAGTATTTATAAAATCAGCGACGTATTCTAAATGTGGGTCGGTGTGCTGTGCTTTGTGGCACGCACTCGCCTGGGATTGAAATGACAATAAATTTTGTTTGTGCGAACTGTCCTGAGATATAAAATCCCAACATCTATACAGAACGCACAGTCAGGACGAATTCGAAATGTCGATGACAGAAAATGTGGATAATCTGCATTCCTTGAATGATTTAGGCATATTTTTAGAATTTATTCAAGAATTTTGCTTACTACAAAATAAGAGCACATTTTGACAATATTTTTTTGCCAGAACAAGGAATGTAATTAGGAAATCAGTTTTATTACGCATGATTTTTGGTAAAGTACTAAAAGCTTTTGGTAGATTAGGACGTGTATTTTTTGTTCTTTTGTTAGTATCCTGAAAAGGAAAATTACGTTGTGTGATTGCAGAATTAGGGCGCATTTGCATGATTTATATAACATATATTTGTAGATAAAAAAGGATCGTTTTTGCAATTGCTATACGCGAAAGGAGTGTGTATTTGAGCGTTGATGAAGAGGTATAATGGAGAGGACCCGCAACGACCTGAATTCAGTATTCAGAATTCAGCATTCACTTCACTGTTCCATTTATTCTTCTCTTGTCAGGCGGACGTTTCCGCGTGCTGTGCTTCATATTTTATTACATGCAATGAATTCGCCCTTAGTATTTTATAACTAATGAGTCGTAAATACAATTCAGACAAAAAAACAACAACAAAACAACTCACAAATGTTGTGTCAAAGCAGAATTTCTCACTACCATAATAATTATTTGTAGTAACATAAAGTAAGACACTAGTTAAACTTGAATTTAAGGCAAGATTGTAAATGGGAAATTGTACAGAGCGAAATTTATCGCAGCAATTAACTGCGGATTGTGCGCGTTTCACGCACAACTGGCTTACAAGAGACCAGGATCAAAAAGGCTAGACTACACTCGATTGCTCCGTGCTTTCATTCGACGTTGTTCAACTGCACCAGGATTATGAGCCATGTTCAGCTTCATTTCTTATTGACTAGCCAACGACTTACCAGCGCAAATATGTTGAGGTAAACGTAAACCAGTACAAATAATGAGCAAACTTTAGTGCTTCAATCAAAGAAAAGATTCGTACTTCGTACTTCTCAAAAGCAAATAATACTTGAAAGTACTCAAGATTAAGAACTCCAAGCAATCATACTAAAGTAAAACAAGTATAAATCAAAATATGCTAGAAATGCCGTGTATTTTATAACTTATCCTTAAGAAGATTGCAAAAATGCAGCTAATCCTTAAATCCTTGATCACGTAAACGCTTCCAAAAGATTAACGTGTTATCAAAGTAACGAAAAAGCTTTTAATGCATTTAAGTAAGCGTCGATAAATACTGCAAGAGAAACACTAGCAAACAGCCGTACTTATCTATAATAATCAGCAAGAGCGAAAGCGTCATTGTGTGTCATTGAACGTCATCGGCGTAATCACAAATTGGGTAAAGTTTTAGTCTCATCCAAGTCTTCGCTCACCTGGCACGTACTGCAAACTTTGCCTCCTTAACCCAACTAGTTTTTTTGACCCATTTATAATTTTTTGCAGTGTTCTAATAAATTTTCTTGCACAAAGAGAGCATAACACCTTCAAATTCCACAGAGAGCTCCACCTGCGCCCCAAATGGATTATCTTATCATCAAATAGAGAGAAGTCTAATGAATGAACCATCACGTTGGTTATTAATTAATTTCCACACACCCACGCTTAGTTCTCTTAATTTAGCGTTATTTATTATCGCTGAAAATAATCGTGATTTATGCTTCCTGCAGGGTAATTTGTAATAGTTTTTTATTGTTATTTGTATGATAATTCAAAAACTATAGGAAGGAATAATCTGTATAAAGTTTTGGCGAAATTACATTTTCTTATAACGTAAAGTTTTTAAAGTTTCTGGGAAAGTTAGGAGACGATTTTCCTAAATTTCTCTTTCCTAAAATAAAGATAAAACCAGTTCGTAACGGCGCGGCGCGAAACGTATTAAAGTTCTCGGGATGCAACATAACAGAATAAGGGACATCTGAAGGACGAAGGATTGTCTTTGGGGGCGAATCACTGAAACTTATTGCTCACACGAGAAGGGACGACATGCGAAAGCTGGGAAAGTGCATTCCGGAGAATGCAGGATAGGTTTTTCCGTCTTGAGTAAGATAGACGCAAGAAAGTTATGGCCACGACGTTGAAGAAATAATGCGATAAGAAACGGGCTATTAAATCTTCCGCCGATCAATCAATGCTCTCCATAGACGGCGGCGCTGTATTCTATGACTTCCTACGCCAAAATATCACATGTCATAAGATGAACAATGACTTTCTACTGTAACTATTCTATCTTCTGCTAGAATCTTAAAATTACAAGTTTATATGATATTATGATATCTATAATATTATTAGGTTTATGGCTATTGTAATGAAGCTTTTACATTATTACAATGCATGTTCATGTCAGATTTTTGGCGGTTGGAATTGAGTAAGGTTCGGATAACTACATAAAGCTCTTTGCCCGGAAAGTTTACACCGAGATGGCGCACATTTTGATTTATTAGCGGTGCTCAATTTAGTGCAGTATGCTAATTTCATGCGCTAGGAACCCGATAATAAATTTCAGTCGGACTCAAATGCAAATATGTAAGTCGCGCATGCGCTTGCGCATATTTTGATTTAGTACGAGCGCCGTAAAATTGAGTTTATTTTCCACTTTAGAGAAATCTCGTAAAACGGCTTGAAACGCTGATAAGAAATCGATTTGCGACAATTCCCTGCTCACCATTATCTTGTAAATGGATTCGTGCGTTTAATATGTTGTAAAACTATATGATTTACAACGAGCATTAGGAATAATCTATAACGCAATGTGAAACTTCCAAGGCGACGTCTGTAGGATGTTCTTTGACATAAATTAGAAACTTTCTTGCAACTTTCTTCACTAAGCTGTATGCTCATGTTTGCGCTTGAAGTTTCTTTCATAACTTAACCTAAATTTCATGTACAATTATAATGAAAAATTAATATTTTCTCTGAGAAATAGAGTGACCGTGTGAAGTGTTGATTTTTGACATATAAATGCTTGATATTGTGAGAAGTAAGCCTTTAGGCACGTGCAAACTTAGCTGGATATCCTTGCCGGACGAAATGTCTTTTCAGGATATTTGCTGCCGCCTCCCACGCTCAAAAGAGCGCCACTCGCATTTTATCACCGCCTATTACTTTGCAACATGTTGTTTTTTATGCAGGTCATGAAGTGCCTCTTTCATACGTGAACAAGCACGTTGCTTTTATGCGCTCGCTGTCAATGCAGCCGATATCCTTCTTTCCTTCCTTCATCCGCGTCGTGCGCGCAAACAACTTGGCATAATTCAACGTTCACCGTTCACTGCAGAATATGTGGTAACGTGTATTGCCTTAACTAAAATTGATTTTATGCATTAGTGCGTCATAAAAATACGTTTATTTCTCCCAAAAGTTTAAGATGCTAAAGGATATTTGATGAATCGAAATCGGCTTGTGCCTTGTGTTTTGAGTTCTTGGGCATTCTAAAAATAAAAAACAAATTCTACGAAGCACAAATTACAAATCTCTGGAAAAAACAAAATGAAAAATAAACCACTGCGTAACAATGACACACGTTAATGTTGTTTGGCGTGCACCGCAAAAAGCTTAAACAAGCACAGTATGCAACAAAAAGCACAATTATTTAATTACTTTTTAATTGCTATACTAAACTATTATTATTTTAAATTAATTAAAAATACTTGTGACATGTTAAATTATACATAAATTAAATCGGAAAAAAACCATTAGATAAAAGTTTTCTAAATTGCACAGACTATACAATATCTCATTGTAAGCTCAGAGAATGCGGAATGTGAAAAATGCAGCAATATTTCTTCCTGAAACAAAAAACGCAAAACAACAGACAAAGGCTAAACGAATGCTTTTCTAGATATCATAATAAAATGTGTGAAGTATGCGTAGGGACTCGTCGCTGCAATAAAATACATCACCACCGACCGACTTTGCTGAAGCGCGGAGAATAATACTTTGCTTTGCTAACAACTACAAGCGTATGATCGAACCAACATGATAGCAGTTATCAATGACGTGCCTTCCGGCAGCCTTAAATATATCGGGCGCGCCGCGCGATATTTATGGCCGGGCAAGCTCTGTCTTGTTTGCCGAGAAGAGCTTTTTTGAGGAATGCGCACCCTACTCGTAAATCAGCGATGCGGGGGTGGTTGTGGCGTATGTTAGCTTGAAAAAACTATTCGAAATCATTCTGTCATTTTGTCTTTATATTCAATCAACATTGAAACTAAACTTCTACAACTTTTTACCAAAAATTTTCAACTTTTAATCATTTTAAAAGGACTAAAGTTTAGGGGCGACATGTGCACGCATTATAAATAGTTAACATTTCTGTATAAACCCGACAGTTGGAAGTCGTCCTTGATTATTATCCTGGCGCTCGTTACAGGTTTGCACCTAGTTTCACTTGTTACACGGCTGCCGGCTTGGTCGATTGACAGTGCCAACTCTTCACAAGCTTTTATTCGCTTGTGCCTTTCAGGCATTCATTGCTCGTGCGTCAGTGAGTTTTTTCCCAGCGCCATGCCAGTGCGTAATAAATGTTATTAGACATCGTGAAAGATTACTGGCAATAATTCTTCCCCATGTGTGCTAGTTGCCTAAGGCACGCACCTCCCAAATAAATTATTCAAACCTATAAATGTTTAAAATGTTAAAAATGGTTTAAAACTACTTCCTAAAAATTGCAATTTCTGGTAGGTACCTACTTGTCCAACATCAATATAATCCTACAAAAAATATGACCACAGGCAATGGTTTTTTCGTGTATCAAAAGCTTTCGATTAAATGTATTAGAAACACAAAGTGTGAAAGTGCCATAACGTGTTTGAATTAAAATATTGGCGAAAAAAGCACAAAAAGCAAACATAATTTATAACTAATCTTCAATTTATAACAGGCTAATGATGAATTGTCCTTGAAGCATTTTCTTGAGAAAAATCCACGTCAAAGTTGTAAATCATGACGTAAAAAGTCATTAAAAAGTTTGATAAATTTGTTCTACTATTTTCGGTTCCGTTGAGTTATTAATTGCCACGCAAACATAAGCACAAGCCAAGCCAAGCGTAAGCGCAAACGCGCGTCAAAATCTAATTAATTGCAATACACGTGGGGGACGGTAATTAAACGAATCATAAAACAATCGCATATTTGCGGTGCAAGTGCACAGGCGCTGAGTTTATTATGTTAACTCGCCCGAGTAATTTGTTGTGATTAATTAACAATGGGCCAGTTGGTATGAATGTGGCTTGTTTTAACAATTCGGCTCCAAGGAGGGCACCAAATATATGACATTGCTATTGTATTTGATTGTAAGTGAAATGAACAAAAACTCAAGGGTTGTGGGTTAGTTCACAACTATTCGGACATAGTTAGTAGTGTTGCCTATAGTATGTCTTTATGAAATTCTTGTTAATATTAATATTTCACGCATTCAGGCCATTTACAAAATGAAAATACCCATAAACTTGAGACTCACAATCGGAACAAGCTTGTAATTAATGTCCTAATCGTAAAACAAACTTTTGTTGAGCTTGGCAAGAATTTATCAAAGGATTAATACTAAACTCCAGTATCTTTGGTTTATTAGCTGGCGATGATTTAGTTTTCCTTTTTGCCAGAAAGAAGTTATAGCCAAAGCCGGCCTTGGAAACTTTTCCAGTCAGACAAGTGATTCTAATTAAGATAAAAACGCATAGAAAACCACAGCGGCGCCACAGCGTTTCGTTTTCAATTTTGTGGTAACAGTTTGCCTATTAATTACGTACCTTGAAGGAAGGGTAAAAGTTTGCACATCACTTCGCCGAAGACAAAGTCTCGCAGCAAAGCCCCGATGAGTGTGAAGGGCATGCAAAGCACGCCGAGCAGCAGGTCGGAGATGGCGAGGTTCAGCAGGAAGAGGTTGGTAATGGTACGCATCCTTTGATTCTGCACCTGGAACACGCAGAAAGCTATTAGATATACCTATGCATGCCTTCGTGCTGATATTTTAGATTCAAGAGCTGCCGGTGCGTCACTTCCCCAAACTGTTAAAGTGCCGAGTACATAACTTTGTGCTACCCACGCAGCGAAGCACTTTATCATTGCAAAAGGTGCATAAAATGTATTTTAAAAATGCAAATAACAAAACATTTTCTTAAGAAAACGCAGTATTTTAATGGTTTTGGTAGTTAGTTTTTTGAATAATCGTGAATCTGAAACTTGAGATCACTTAATAGGTCAGTGCTGTCATTGTCAGATGCGCGTTTCAATAATACATTGTGTGGTTCATGTGAGTGACATTAATATTAATTTTATCTCCAAACTCTCAGAAACAAAAAAGACAGCCCGCCCACTGGCAAAGCTCGCAGTTTATTCTCAATTACTTGGCAAAACTTTAAGCCAACTGAAAAAAAATGCGAAAAATAGCAGAAAAGGCAGCAAAGAAATAAAAGTGGGTATATTTAAAATAATACGCTAATACGCTGAAGTTCGACGAGTTGCCAACCAATCATTTATTATCCTTTTCTCCACTTGTTCTAAATTACAAATCCTCAAAGCAAAACGCAGGAAAGAAGCTCATTTTCCAGGATTTGTTATTTTTTGCGGCTCTACATTCAAAACCGTTGAGCCTCCTAACAAACTTCTTACTCATTCACTTACAGTCAACTCAAACTTCACATGCTGCTCGAATACCAAGCGAATTTGATTGAGCAACTTCAATAAATTATTCGCTTCTAATTAGCGAACAGCTTAAGCTTGGAATTTTTTCACCAAAGAGTCTGATTCTTGTGTATGGTTAGGGTGTGAATGCCTAAATTCTAAAAACTCTGAACAACGTAGAAAACTGAACTGAAAACCGTTTCCCAATATTCGCCATAGAACACGAAGAATTGCGGAAAAATGTTGGCTGAACCACTTATTTTGTGTAAAATTTAAGAACCATTAAAAATAACATTTAGATTTCTTATAAATATGGACATTAATTCTCCTAATGTGTTGTATACGTAATTTTGAAGATTTGTGCCACCGATATTTCTTCTCTTCTGGCAGCGTCTCGGCGCCTGGGATTGCATTCAGCTTCGCGGTTCGATTGCATTCCACATAAATTCACTTACATCCTATCTCCACTCCCAATGAGCTTTGGCTCCAGCACGTCGAGCCTCTGATGGATTCGAACGCTCAAGCTCATATCCTTCCACGTGTGCATCCTGCACTTCTTACACTTGCGTCTTGAAGTTGCAATTCGCCGATGTAATCGACTTACCGCCACGTAGCTAACGTGTCAAGTTTCGTTTTCTCAGCGGTGGCATAAACCAGAATTTACAGCGCAAATAAAATATAAGTGCTTTTCATTTGATCGAACTCTTTACTGAAGTTATAAGTATACTTATTCTTCTTCTATTCCAAATACAATGAGAGTCTATTTACTGTTATACTTCTTGTTGTTGTTTTGTGTTTTTGGGCATTTTGTAAATGAATTCTTAATTATCTTAATGTAAACGAATACAGTCTTCTTATTTCTGCACGTTTCTTTGTTTTTGGGTATTATTTTTCCACTTGCTTGTATCATGGCTCTCTTGTCACAAGCTGACAGCGGTTATTCTCTTCTCCTGTTCTTATTCCTTGATGTGTAACTAAATACGTTTGCATCGTTCAAGTTTCACAGTGTATTAGCAGCAAGATGAGAGAAAATATTTAAATAATGAAATTAATTCTTTTGTTTTTTGGTTTTCTTTTTATATTATCAGAGTTTAATTTAAACATTTTAAAACCAAAAAAGTCTTAGATCCATAAGAACTTCTTAGACGCACCGTAAGAAAGTAAGAAGCAATGCGTTGGCGGGCGAAAAACGTGCTTGATACATCGTAGATTAAAAGTCGTCAAAACCCGAACAGCTTACATTAACGATGCTATTTTTATTGCCAAGCCTAGGAATCGTAAAGCAGCAGTATGAAGGCCTCGTCTGACCAAAACAATCGTATATTTTTTCTTGATTCCTTTTCTAAAAAAGTACTTTTTTGCTAATCAGTCATAAAACATGACATTAATTAGCAAAGCTGAACTAATTCAAACTTTGATTAGGAGCTGATAAATAAACAACACTCAACTTTATGGCATAAAAACGTTGTCAAACTCATAACTTAAATATTCTAGTAACAAAAGTCATCAGGACTAAGGAAAGGCATATAACCTAACTGTAGAATTAAAAATAGCAAGAAGTTAGGAGTGTATCGAATTTATTCTTAGAGGGTTAGTTTACGAGCTTTTTGGACTTTTCACACTTGATCCTTTTAGAATTAAGTACCAAAAGATAGTAGCAAAGATAACACTCCCCAACTTTCAAATAAATATATTACATACCAATGTCAGTCCTTTGCCATTCATTTGTTTTTAATTAAAACTTAAACAAAAGTTTCATTTTATATAGACGTTGGGTAAAATATCAAGCAAAAACTACGTTTTCATTTGCCAACAGCAAAATAAATAAACTCGTGGACATGCTTGTCCGACTAGAAAGTTCAAATTCCAATTCTAAATTCAAATTTTGTACCAGACAAAACGTTACGGATCAATAGTCTTGTATTCACTTTGTTGCTATTAAACTAATTAAAGAGAGTCAACTTATCTCATCTTGTTTGATTATAAATATTGATGGTTTGCGGTGTTTGGGAAGGACGTTAAATGAATTTGAGTACGGTAGGCAGCTGCAGGCTGATGACGGCCTCCAGACAAGAACCTATCTCGTACAAATCTTTGCCACCCTACGGTGCTTCTTAACCCAGATGGGACGCAGCAGGCCGTCAGTCCGCAGAAGACACGACCTAGGTTACTGCAAAAGCCGCAAAAAACTAGATTTACTTTTTGTACAATATCTCCTTCGTTTACGGAAACTGTAATATACAATTTTGGAAGCAGAATAGTGCTTTAAATTGCAAATTTTTTCAGCTAGTTTGCTTTTTGCGTATATATTCACTTGCCTAAGTACAGCAACTTCTGACAAAATTGATGAATATAAATAAGCTGACTTGCGAAAATGTCTTGGAGATACTTGGAGATACGAATTTTTTGCTTGCTAGCTTTGACGTCAAATTTCCTTTTCAATCCTGCTTGCTTATCCTGTTGTGGTTTCATTAGAAACCTGCTTCACTCCTGAGATATCTTTACAAATGTTAGCTTGCTATCTGCCAGGATCATCTAGCAATGGTCTAAGAAAAGACTCAACGAGCAAAAAATGAGCAGTAATTTCGAAGATTTTGTTCGTATTTGAGGCCCGTCCCATACAAATTGTACCCTACATTGAATAAGAAAACTAAATGCAATTGAAGGCTATCTTTTATTAATTAGTTTTAAATCGTAGATTAGAAGATTCTTTTCTTAGAGTTTTTAGTCATTAATCAGCGTTTTATAGTAAACAAATTGCAGCAAAACCAACTTTGGTTTTTCAAGACTTTAAACCGTAATTACTCTTTTCATCTTTAAAAGGGTTGCATTAAACTTTAAACATTTTATATCTTGAGATAGAGTACAACATCTACATTCCTTAAAACTTGTTAGAAAGTTGAATCCTTTGAGATCCTTGGAGCCCTACTTACCAGCGTTACGATAACCAAAGTGTTTCCAATCACGGCCAGTAAGAAGATGATTGCATACAGCGGTATTTGAATCTTTCCGGTTTCGTACCACAGCGGCAAGACAACGTTCTTCTTAACGGGCGGATTCGTGCCGTTCGCCAGCATTTCGAGCAAATACCCGTCACTAGCGTTCAGATCCGGCATCAAGGTGAAATTATAATCAGTCTCCATGCTTTTATTACACAAGACGCAATTTCTTAGACAATTTTCTTTATCATAGCCTTGAATGCGAATCTCAAACAGTTCATTGCCAGTTTATGATACTTTTTAATTGGTCCCATAAACCATCGACGCACATTTTCATTTTGCTGCGCGCTGGGATATTAATTAAATCGAAAAACTATGGCCGAGCGCTCAACGTGTTTTTGGCGAATTAATTTCACGTTTCGCTGCTGTTGTTAACAATTACGCCCGCGTAACTAACTCGTAAATCAATAATTATTGCCTCCTAATGAGTTTTAATCCAGTTTGACTTCAAGCGTAAAGTGTTTCACTGGGAAATGATGGATAAAAGATAAAGTTTTCTGTGCTTTTCGTCACTTCATCATGTGTGGTGATAAATAGTTTAAACTTTCAATAACATTGATCTGCACTTAATTTGTATTAGGTTCTTGTTCAATTTTAGGTTTACTTTGAGTTTTAGTTTAGTTACGGATGGCGCTAGGAGCGGCGGAAAGCGTTGATCGTGCGGATGCGTCGCGACGACTGAAAATCGAAAAGGCCGCCAAGAGTGCGACTCGTACAAAGTCTTCGTGGGCGCAACGCAAACGCGCACGCATATAAACCCCATAGCCTCCCTGTGCTTCCATAAACCCTCAGTCTTGTACGAACGTATAATTGTTCTCAAAAGTATCTGAGATAAAATGAAAATATAAAAATTCCTTCTAAGAAAACTAAACCAACAAGTAGTAAACTTACAATATAAACTAAATTCTTCAGCGCACAAAATGAAGAGCACGGCTAGGATAATAAATACTCTTGGCTGGCGAGTGGCGAAAAACTCGCCAGGACAACAGAGCGCCCGTAACAATAAACCCGCCGCGCTCCTCTAAAAGGAAATTTAATACGAAAATATTATCTTAAGATAATCTCGCCACGCTTTTAAACCCTTGTCGGCGTCTACATTTGAGGACATCAGGCGATTTGTCACCGGAAAATCCGTGTCCTGTAATAGCTTTCTTTCAGGTGGATTTTTCACGCGTAATACGCACCCTCTCAGGGCGTTTAATTGCTTCTTTAATTAAACAAAAAGGTTGCTCGGCGCTTTGTTCAATAAATAGTATCATTTCAATTATTGGCGCCGCCGAGAACGCTTCAAAGTCAAGAAACTCGGAACAATGCGCTAATTAACTTCGAAGTAATTAATTCATTAATTAATTAATGAAAATGCGTGCCTGCTTGATATAAAAGTACACCTGTTTGTGTCTAAAGCGCGACTGGCGAATGGAGATTTTTGGGACGAAGCTTTGCAGGCGCAAGTTTCAAAGCAATTTGATTATTTGCTAATTGCTCATTTAAAATCACTCAAGACTGCACGTGTACACGTGGGTCGCTGAAGTCTCTTACTTCTGCCTAAATGTTTAGTATTTCTGTAGAAACATGCAAACTCCATTTGCAATCTGCAAATAATTACAGTAAAACACAAAACAATTTCAATTTTAGATTTTAAGAAGTTGGGTAAGAGTATGTCTTGTCTTTGAAGCAATACATTTATTAAGAAGATTACTAGGGATGAAAGTTTGCAGCTTATAAAAAGGCCTTTTTATGCCGCTCTTAAAGTGTTATACATACAAAGAAAGAACTCGATATTAGGCAGGATGAAGTAATATTTTTGTTGGCAAACAAATTAAAACGTGCGTCGGTGATTGTCAAGACTCTTGGAGGTCACAATGACTTATTATTCTCTGAGTGCCAAGAAGTGCAAGTACCCTCAATGTCATTTCTTGATAAAACTGTCACAAACAGCAAGCCGCAGAAATGTGTTGCCTGTATGGTGACCGACCACTTAGTCTTATAAATTATTCGCCTACACATAGCAAAGGGGATTAGCGAGGATGCAGACTTGCCATCATGTTGAATCATTGAATCTGTAGCAGTGACGGTGACAGTGGTGGCAATAAAGCTTTTATCGCTCGCGCATCTGATGACTGCATGCGTGCTATGCATGTCACGCTTGCTTATCCTGATCCTGGGAAAATTTAAATTTGCCTTTAGCCTTGCTGCTTTCAACTCGCTATATCCCGCCGTAGGTACATACCTACATATATCAATGCATCCCCTTGCATTGTACAAACTCTGTTTTGTTTTCTTTTTTCAGCAGGAAACAAGAGTTAAACAATGATTTAATAACAGGATATGGTTTATTGCTGCCCATTCGAGTTAAACGTGAAATTTAAATTAAAAAATTGGAAATTAAACGGATTTTATATGGACTTTGTGAATTATTAGATAATCCTTCAAAGTCAACAAATAAATGTTTGATGAAAAATAGTTTGTAGTTGAAAGATCAAGAAAGATCAAGTCTTTTCAGCATTTCCTTGAAAGATGAAGTAAAATTCTGATTGACCAAGCAATATCCTGTAGAGTCTATAGGGACTCTGGACTCTAGAAAATTACTATTTTCCGGAGTGCAACTGCACTTTGATTTCGTCAATATGTGTGATGTGACCAGAAATTTCTGTTCGTGAAAAATCCATCTCAGATTGTATAAATTTTAAACAAAGTAGATTACTAACGATTTTCAAAAGATTTGTCCAGGTGTACGAAGCTTAGCATTATTAAGCAAATATGTAAAAGCCAATTGCGCATTTACGACTCCTCCTTGAGCTGGCGCATGAGAGTGAAGAAGGAAATGGCAGTCTTAACAACCTGCAACAGCAATAACACTCGACATAAAACGAGAAGCACATGTGAATTCGTAATGGCGAACCGCAGCAAACGCATTCCGATTGATTTCGGCCAGCCGGGCGGCGGTGAATTTGAACTCGCGCTGCGAGCGCAACATCATGAATCCCAGGTCTTTCTGCTGGCTTGGCGTTCCTTCGTACCACTTGGACGCCCAAATATGGTCGCCCATCTCCATAGCCTCGAAGGAGAACTCAGAAGCCGGAAAACAATAGCACGCAAATTGAAAGAGCAAGCTCGTGGCGTAGAGAAAGCTTAAAACTACTCTCATAGGACTTGCAAAACTATTGTATACACAAAATCACATAATCATATGAATGAAAAATATTCTACGGTATTGCTTTACTTGATTACCTTTCACTAAGAAGGTAAATCTCCATGCATGTTAGATACGTTGAGATGACATACTGTCCTAAGAGTGGCAAACTGTAAATGTTGACCATTTCCTCTGCGTATCGCAGGATAAATCGATGATGCTCGACGCAGCGCTTGAGATCCCTATGATAAGTCCTACTGTGCATGTTTAGGTTTTCCATCACATGATTGACAATTTTCAACTGCACAATAAGGTGAGTGGTGAAGGCGACATACAAGGAGTCAAACCCAGACATGTAGCTGGCAAGCATCAAAGCGTAAAAGTACTGGCCTATCAATAAAAGCTCAAAGGCGTACGGGAAATTCTTCGGGACGTAGGTGATAATGAGGAGATCCATATTCACGAGCGGTTGGCAATAGAAGAACATCAACGTGCAATAAATTGCAACGCGGTACGTGTTCTGAAAGTAATAAGCTGCTCGGTAAGTTGCCTGCACTTCGGGCACCAATCTCGGGTAGTCGTCCGGGTTCCAGAAATGTTCGGTGACATCTAAGAGGTGTTGCAGTCGCTCGCGGAATATAATCAGCGGTATCAGCTTAATAAACGTCTAGAATTTCAATAAAAAATAGATCAGATTGGCAGTGTTATGAAATGTTGCAATTTGTACTTGACACCATGTCGTTATTGCTTCACAAGCACGTGCTAACTTATCAATATCACCATTCAGCTCTTTAAAGACGAGAATGGAGAGACCCAAGTATAAAACAGTGCTGGATAGATAGAGCACCGAAATTATTGTTCCCACTTTGCCGTCATTGGGCCGCTGGCGGATTAATTTCAGCTGGTACAAACTGATATTCAGGATATCTGAATACTTCACCATTTTGCTATTGAATTTGCTGGAAACGTGCTTATTGTGGTTTAATTTATAGCAATTTTCATAATCTTTTATTAATTATTCCCAAGTGTAATTGCGTTCAAGGGTAATTATCATGGGGAACAAGCATGTGCAATGATTTGAAATCAATTAGTGATCGCATGTAGGCTAATTAATCATTCTGTGTGAATATTTGAGGTTGTTGGAAATCTGGGTAGTTCTCTGGAACATTCGGAATGAAGTAAATTGCAGTAAATTATTCACATGCTATTGAAAATACACCAATCAAATAGAAGAAAATCTTACAATTAGAAAATGATATTTTAAAATTTTCATTTTTAGGTTAGGATTTGATGAACTTCTTGAGATTAATTCATTCTATTGTTCCTTTAGCCTACATTGATTAATGCAAACCTTGGAGAAATTATTGACTTCATTGTTCATTGGAGGGTTTAACACTCATCTCCTCTTCAGTTCAGATGAACTCGATGCAAATTGCTTGAATGTAAAATAAAATTCATACAAAGCGAGGTTGATTTTAAAATTGGATTTAGTGACGAGCTTTATAGCTTGATATTATAGTTATGTACATTCAGTTATGTACATCAGTTATGTACATGGATGAATTGTGATAGCGTAAATCAATAATAAAACTGATTTAATTCAGCGCAACTACAACAAAGCACTGCTCTTCAAATATTTGTAAATGCCACATAAATATGAATATTTTATTTCACAATTTATTTAGTTATTTAAAAAAGTTTGTTAAAAATTCTGCTTGATTTTTTGTAATATTTATAAATTTTCTGGAAAATCCTGGTCCAAGATTGAAGTAGCTCGTAATACTTCTGCAAATCTGCAAAGTAAATTTGTATCAGATGGTTGGGGCACGCTGAGCATATTTAGTGCAGTGCTTAAGAATATTTACCGTGTATATACACCTCCTAAATGCCCACCAGTGATAGAACTTTTTAAAACATAGGTACATTTCTGATAGCTGTAAGCACTAAAACATGTTTTGGTAAGAAAAACTTTTAAACTTTAAAGTAACTCCAGGCATTTTCAGGTACGAAAAATGATTTATTAAGTATATTCTTATCAAAGTCCAAAAATATCTTATATAAATATTATGGTTGAAAATGTGTTTGTGATACAAATAAAGATACAAATTGATTTGAAATTTTTAAAAAGAATGAAAGCGTGTAAACTGATGGCTGTTTGTCGTTTTCGTATGTAGTTTTTCATCCGGATTAGTACTTACAGTCCTAAATTATTCACAATTTCGCGAAAGAGCTAGCGCAAGCACAAATCTCATCTAGCGTTTCGCATCAATCAAACGAATGCAAATTACCAACCGTGGCCGTATCCCAACCCACCGTAACCGCCATAGCCGTGGTATCCACCACTCGAGGGGTAATAACTGTGACCTCCATATCCTCCCAGTCCGCCGTAGGAACCCCCATATCCGCTGTAATAACTCTTCGGGTAGTATCCATATCCGCTGTATCCGCCATATCCGCCGTATCCCCCGTACCCGCCATATCCATGTCCGCTGTATCCCCCATATCCATGACCTCCATATCCTCCATAACCTCCCGAACTACCAAGACCTCCATATCCTCCGTAGCCTCCATATCCCAGTCCCAAGATTCCTCTCTTCACAGTCGCCTTCCCACTTTCGGCAGTGGCAACATCAGCTTCTACTGCCTCTTCGGCGTAACAGCTGGCAGCCAGCACGAGACACAACACAACGAGGGCGCCCTATAGAAAAACCATTAGAATTGTAAATGAAACGGTAAGTAGTCCTTCGGAAAACTTCGACTCGAAGAATTACAATACAAAACAACTCACCAGAACTCTCATTTTCGCACAGTTGCTTTGCTTAGCTTTGCTTTGCTTTGCTTTGCTTGTTGTCGCTTTCGGTGATGCGAGACTGGCTGGCTTTGATTATGCTTGGGGTTGCCGAAGGAACTTAATTTATATGCGACGAGCAAGCGCGTGCCCCTTCTACGCGCTCACGCAGTTTTATGCTCTTTCCTTCTTTCTTATGCGCGAAAACAACTCTGTCGTCGGCGACAAGCAAAGCCAAAGACGACAATTGCATCATACGTAACTTACCCATGTTGTTATGTTATGTTATGTTCTTTCTGTGCAAAGCCAAGCCAAGCCAAACCAAGCCAAGCCAGAAGGTTACGACCGTCGTGTTGTTCCTGTCGTTCCATACCATACCACACCACATATTCACCTAGTACTCACTCATCCATTCAGTGCGGATGTCTTGTACAAATATTTACAATTTACTGGAAAAGTTCACAAATTGTTGCTAAACGTTAATCACTTTAATTATACTTACGCATGTGCATGTGAATGATAAAGTAATGGACACTTAAATAACTTGGATACTTAAAAACTCAAATGAGATCAAATAATTAATATGAAATTGCAGCCGGCAAGTTACATAACACAAGCGAGAACTGAAACTAAGAAGCTAAAGTAAAAGTGACGCAACGTGATTCCAAGTACCATCCAGCATGACAAAATATGTCACACGCATTTTTACGCCGCTAATTATCGTAAATTTCGACGAGCATTCGTCGCAGATGAAAATTGAATCTGTAACAAACGGCTTTGTCGCTGTGTCGGCGCCAAACGGCACATAAATCACGAAAGAACACTGTAATTTGTAATTGTTCGTTGCGGTTGGTTGTTTGTCCAAGCCATTTTTTCAACTTCAAACAACTTGAAGATGAAATTAAAATACAAGAATAATTCGCATGCAAATGCAACCAGCAGATGGTGAGACAAGACAAGACAAGACAAGGTGATAGAGTGGACTAATTTAAATCAGTTTCTGTTGAAACTCCAAAATGTTGTTTATGCAGCGGTTGCCACGACCGCATTAAGGACAGTGTTGCTCTCGCGATATATCATTGGATTACATAAAGCTAATAAAGGTAGTGCATGTCCCGGTACAGTGCACAAGATGCAAAACCAGACGCGCATCTGCGAAATAAATGCGCTCTTGAGGCAATTACGTGCGCTGCGATTTATTCCTTGGAGCCAGACAACGTGCAGAAATACTGGAAAAACGCGCTCTAAGATGGGCACTTCCATGAATTTTAATAAAATTCGTATACAACCGGCGAGATCTTGTGAGGAATACGAAATTTTTAGTTAAATTTAGTTTTGCAATACTTACTTGAACTTGTGAAGTGAATCATCAGGAATTTACGCTCAAGTTGCATTGAGCAATTGTGCGTGGAACCTTGCCAGTTATTAAATTGTTTAATTAATTAATTAGTAAATTAATTAATCTCTAATTAGCTAGGAAAATAATAATGACACTTGGAGGAGCTTAGCTGGGAGATAGATTTGGGTCGTGAGGCAGTAACGCGCCTCATTCTCATCCAAATGTGATTACATGTTTGTTACTTGGCAACGCGGCAGATACTTAGTTAGCAGGTGATTAAGTTGGTAATGAATTGACGGATTTCTCACTAACAACAACAACAGCAACAACATTGGTCGCTTTATTTACAGGCCTCTGTACGTAGGTAGTGTTTGCACTCAATCATTTTTCATTTAAGCTCCAAACTTCTGAGCAAGGCATTAATATTCAATTATGAAATGATTTTCTTTACGAAATTCAATTAAAGTTACAATTTTCTCTTTTGATTTTAATTTTAATTTTTCGTAAAATGCATAAAACTTAATTAAAGTAATGGGTTTAACAGGAAAATTACAAAATTACGGTACGTGCTGAATTTAAGTATTATTACAAAGTTGTTTATAAAATTCAAACTCAAATGTGATGAAAATCTCGAATCTGCATCTTGTCTGGTCTCAACATTTTTATAATTTTCAGTTATCTTTAAAGAGTTGCACTTCATTGTTATGCAGTCAAGCTGCTGACAATGCTTTTTATTAAATCTAGATAGATATGTTGGATGCACTCATGCATTACTCAAACGCAAAAAGAAATACATACTACGCGTGACATTGCATAGTACATAGTGCTCTCGGCCATGCTTGCTTTGCGACTCTTGTAATATTATAATGAGTCGAAATATTTCACTTTTGATATTATAATATAAACAAACATGAGAGACACAAGCGTGGCCTTGAATTGCAGAATTCAATTATTATGCTAGTTGTAACAAGTTAACAAGTGAGAAACAACAAACAATACTTGATCTGATTGTCGCCAGCGGTCCTCCGCATTGTGCGCTTTACAATGCGTTTAATTGCAATTATTTCACGACTTCCTCTCGACCTTAACATCTCTTCCTCGCATATTATCTGTTTTCAATTCACAACTAAATTTATAAACATATAATACATATCAGATGCAGAAATCTTACTTTAAACCATGAAGAAATCTTAATATACGACTTGTTTTTACGTTATTATTGTGTGTTTTTCCCTAAACGATTAACGGTGAAGAAAGAAATGCTTGTCATATATCTTGGAATAATTGAAACCAGGTTAAAACCTCTAAGAAACACTTGAACGCATTGCAAAATAATTAATATGGTTAACAACAATACTTGGGCAATCTTTGCTTGCTTAGTGAATAAAGACCTTAAAATTGCTGTAATTGCTTAAATTGCTCATTTGTCCTTTGCATTTTATCGAATTTCGAGGAATAATTATTGACCTTGTTAATTAATCCGTTAATTATTCAATTATTACGTACTGCACGTGCATGGCAAGAACAACAGCGCTATTGGTTATGAAACAAAATCATCTTAGCATGAAAGCTACTAATTTCTACCGCCTATTAAGACGCAAAAAGAACGCTTGTAGATGCAAATATTAATGCATAATAAGTCTCATGAAAAAACGCATGAAACGTGCATTGTTTCTTCACATGCAAGCAGAAAATCGAAAATGCATTGAGTGAATACATTTCTAACTGTTTATAGTTAGAAATAAATTACAACTTAAGCTCTGTGAATTAGATATTGATTGCAGCAATTATCCCACACTTTGTTATTGATAATTAATTTGGATTAATTATAATAGTTAATTAATTATCACACAATGTAATTGCGTGCAGCAGCAAATACTCCTGCTGTTGTCATCGAGATGGATTTATAATCAGTATGGTGCAGTATATCATCAGCAGGGACTAGCTATTAAGCGGTCCACTTACTTTCGTCCACTTACTGATCTGATAATTGATACCTGTATTCGTTGTAAGACGATAACCTAAACTGGGCGCAGGTGTCGATGACGGAGAGAATTGCGTCTATTATTGTTGCTAATTTACATGCGATAGCTGCTAACAATGTACTGCTGAGAATTGCCATTAATGAGACTTTTAATGGACTGATTTTTCTAGAGACATATTTTTTCTAATTAACATAAATTGTTTCATGGTTACTTCGTGATACTCAGACAGAACGTTCTTATTGTACATTATGTAGATCTTTTTAGCACACCTTGCAAAAAATCCACTGGCCATTACACTAATGTGTTAATTGAGCGAAAACAAATATTGCCCAATTTTTTAAATTACATCTGAAGAGTTACATAATGAAATTCACCTTTGGGATTTTGGTGAGTCATTCAACATTGAACTCACGCCAATTCTCGTTTCTTTAGGTTTCTACAGAAATGCATTCTTAAATGTCAAACATTTAAGACCGGATGTATTATTTTATAGAAAATTATAGGTGTGTGCGAGGAAATTGCATATAACGTACATACTTGTATTAAACGCGAGCGGAAATAAGTTCGGTAAACTTAATGTATAAACATTAGTAGCTTTCTTTATTTTTATTATGAAACTCTTTAAATCAATATTGCACAATTAAAGTAATCAAATACTTTTTAGCTGACAATTGCAAACAAATTAAAAAATATGGAATTTAACTGCATGCTAATAATATTGATAACTGCCAATGAACGTAAACAATTTCAGATGTAACAATACCTGCAGGCAATGCAACAGGACACAGTATTACGCATTGTGATTACTAAACGACAAAAAACCGAGTAATTATTTGCTGTTGCGTAAAGATAATATGTGTTCACTGGTCAACGCGCGCATTGAACATTTCCAGAAAATATGAGTATTGTACCCATATTTGTTTTAAAAAGAAGTGTGTTATCTGAAAACCGTTTTCGTATATGTTTCTTGTTAAAGATTTTATAAACGTTCGCCGCTTTGTAAAATTTGCATTTACGTCTTTTAATACGTACACATTTTCTAGTTTTATTATTATGCTAGGCACGCATGCACAAGTATACTGTTTTATTGCAGAAAAATAGTATTGTCTGGTAATTGTTACTCACTCAGTTTGTTTTAACAGATTTTAAAACATGTTGAAGATTTAATGAAAATTTCTAAGCAATAAATGTTTAATAAACTATTGATAAACTTTATTATAGGCAAATGTTGTAGTATGTACGTGCTCTAAAAGTTGCCTATAGTACATGATATTCTCTCGTACTACATTCAGCTGCTCGAAACTACATAACCTCACGTAAACATATAAATGTTGACTTATACCTAGTGCAAAATACGCTTTAATATTACTAAATATCATTTAAAAATCACTAAAAGTGAGTGTCAATTTAATAAATAAACTTAATACAATTTAATGTTTCATTCCAGCATGAACTTTTTACGTCAACTAGTTAGAAATCTACCACAAGCGCAACATTCAATTCATAATGTAGTTCGAAGCAAACAAATTCAAAGACCTTTGTTACAACGAATTAATGACTTGGCGAACAACTTATCATTTCTGGGAATTCAAGGTAAGTAACCCAAAATCAATACAATCGTGTTTTCTTACATGGATATAGGAACAGTATACTCCAGTAATCAATAATTTCATCAGATAAACACGCGCCAGTTGCTTGCAGCATGAAATACTCATTGAAGCATGCAAGCCTTTCCTAACACAAAAGATCGAACATCTAATCAAACACCCACAACTCGGTGAGCATCACGCTACAGAGCGTCGCTAAGCGTTGGGCGCCCACTCCATGTGACGTGTGTGCTAGCCGGCCGTCCACCCAATTCTTGGCAATCGGTCATCATCGAAATGCAATAATAGAGTTGTGTGTGGTCACGATTACATGTCGGACTCTTCTTGGTTTGCGAACGGACCGGGCAGCGTCGAAGTGGTCATCTTAATCCCCTATAGGCATATTTCTCAATCCTCATCCCGTGCAATAATAGGCGAGCGTTATGTTCAATGCAATCCAGCGTGATGTGAACAACTTATTGTGGGTTGCGACAATGGACAATGTCCATCACCTGCCCAGTGACAGCACAGGCGCTTCGGCCAGCTCTATCTTACATCAAAAACCATCCGGAAGGGTTGCATGTCAGAACCCAATAGATTCTCGGAAATTTAATTAAACTTGCTTTCTTATTATCACGAGGCCCTATTTTTTATAATAATTGCTTTCTTGTGCGTTTTGTGTGTTAATGTAAGAATAATCTAAAAACTAATTGAATCTTTTTACTAGTTTTACTCCTTTTTGTGGGAAATTGCTAATGTAAGATTGTTATGAGTAAATTTCAGCCCATTGTGAGCCTGGAAATCTCATGACGTTTCATATTTTACCACAATACGCGCATAAGCAAGAAGGTGCAGCCTTTCCTAACACTCGGACATTGTCCAGTTCAGTTGCGATTCTAATCTAGCTCTGCGCATTTTGCCAATTCAATGGGATGTGTCACTAGTGCTTTGTCACGTTCGCATCAATCCGGACGTTGGACGCACACCACAGTGACAAATCCAAACAACCCTTGCTTTGGCTTGGCTTGGCTTTGGTTTGCGTACTATGCGTGCATCACCAATTACCCAAGATGCGTATCTATATCTGTCCTTCCTCAAGCAATCCCATAATCTTCAATTTTAATAATAATCCATCTATTGTCGCATCTTTTCATTCATTCATATTTTCTTATGTTCCTTCTTCCTTGGAGAGCGGATTAGTCGCATGCTCATATTTTGCATATTTTACGTTTACTGTTACAGAGCGATACGGATCGTCTCTAAACCAGATGCATCGTAAAGGGCCTCACATTAAGACACGCAAGCCGCGAAAACCTCTCGACGGCAACCCATTCATGAAGGGCGTTGTTCTGAAGACACTCATTAAGAAACCAAAGAAGCCCAACTCTGCGAATAGAAAGTGCGTTCTCGTGCGACTGACCAACGGAAAAGAAATGGTTGCGTATATTCCCGGCATAGGTCACAATCTCCAAGAACACAATATTGTACTTTGTCGTGTAGGTCGTGTTCAAGATTGCCCTGGAGTTAAATTGAAATGTGTGCGAGGAAAATACGACTTGGCGCATGTCATCAAAGCGAAAAAGTAATTTTTTACCTACAAATTGATGTGTTATTAGTTATGAGAATAGTAAAATGTAAAAATTCACAAGAGTACCGTTTGAATGAAAAACTGCAACTCATTTTCACGCAAAGAGCAGTCAACAATGAATACGTAGGTCATGCTTGTATCCTTTTCCACTTTTAAATCAGTGATAGCAGGTAACGCAGATGTTTCCTGTTTCACGGAGATGTAGGTCAACAATGAGGGATTAAATATTCTGCATTGAATATTATTTGCCAAAAATGCACCATGCAGCATCATATTATGTGCACGCCAACGCATAACGCATAAGTACATATAATAAGCAAAAATGGAAATGTACAGTTATTGCTGGGACATTTGACATAGACATCAATCATAAGCTCTGACAATGGACATAATGCAGAGGCCAGTTTTTGGGTTTTTCACCTCGGAACCCTTTCATAATAGGCTATTTGTTAAGGCCGTGCAATGAATATCTGCGACAAGAGAAACAGACAAGTGAGTGGCATGAATGCAATGCCAAAAAATAACTGCGTTTCTTTGGGATGGGAGTTTTGCAAGATTTCACAATACCCATGCAAGTGCATTCGAGTTAGTTGTGCGAATATAATCGCCGGTTTATTACTTTTAGATAAGTCAATCAATCATTCAGTTATCACCTTTATTAGCCTTCGACTAATTCCTAAATTGTACATAAACCTGCGCCTGTTGACTGTTAATGAGTCAGTCATATGTATGCACGCGCACACTCGTCAAATTCATGGCAGGTTTTCACGATGTATTGACGAATTACTAATATCTTCAACATTCGCAGCTCACAATATTTTGTTAACAATGATATGCGTTAATTTTTTTGCTAAACAAACAACACAGTCAGATATGTTATAACTTGTTGAAAAAAGTTATCATGGCTTGCTGCTTGTTTAGGAATCGCTGCGAGCGACAGACTTTGAGAAGTAGAAAAATATAAAACATGCCAGCAAAATGTAACGTAGTTCCATCCATGGCATTGTATTGTAGTGCCGTTGTAAATGCGAAAAAAGTTTGCAAAGGCACCGTAAAATTTTATTGCATCAGTTTGCAGACGGAGGTTTGTTGTGCGATTTCTACGGCACGCACAAATTTCTCAATCTTCATTCAGGCAAATGCACTTGGCGTCATAAAAAGTGCCTCTTCCCAGAATGATTTTTTAATGCAATTCGCTACATAAGTTGCAAACTTTTTAAACACTTTACGACAACCGCCCGACGCTTGTTGGGATTCGATTACGATACTGCTATAATAATGATAGGGCCATATTAATTGCTTGGGCAACAAACCCTAAAGCACCGAAGAACGTCACTAGAGCAAGTAAGCAATGCTCACTCACTTTTTGCCAAACTCCATAAATTGTTTTATTGCGAAAATCACCCCATGCGGCGACTGCCAGTGCATTCGAATTTTTTGTTACACAATAGACCGACGAGACGCGCAACAAAATGGAAAACAGTTTTCATGGAAAAGTCATGTCATGTACCTGAACTATTTACATAGAGTGTGGTTGTTTTTTAGTTTTAGTTCAATTTGAACGTTTGGTTCAAAATGGTATTTGTTTACAGAAAGCTTAAAGGTTTAGTTGGATGTTTGGAGGGTTTATTTGGAAAACTAGGTGAAGAAGACATCGGCTTAATGTAACTGTAAACTGTTAGGAACGCTACCCAGAGGTGCAACCAGGTGCCACGCGTAAAGGGTTTAGTGCAAACACTCAATTCGAATGCGATTCACATGGAAGTTGCTGAAATGTCGGTCACAATGGTTTAATACGGGGCATGAAAAGTATCGCCACTTTTACCGCTATAAGCGTGGGATTTCTCAAAGATTACCAACTCTGAATGCTATGCTTTTCAGAAAGTACGGCAAAACTTTCAGAAAATGTGGGAGTTCTTAATGCATTAAACGATATTCTTATTTCTTTATTGATCCTAAGTAGTTAACACGCATGGCGCACTTTTTAACTCGAATTGCAAGCACAAATACAAATAACTACACTTGAACTTTGCAAGAAGCTTCCTAAGAGTGTTTGGAAGTAGGATTACGGAAGTAATCGTGCGTGAATTTGAAATGGATACTAATATTCTTGATCTTACCGACAGTCTGCATAAAGAAGTATGCAAATCCTAGGACCACCTTGCATCATAGGGCAGTTTAAAAAATCTCTTATGAGAAAGAGAACAAACGTAAATTACAAATTGGAAATTACAAACGTAATTTCCACCCTAGATTAGAACGACTTAAGTCATTAGCATTGCATAAACGGATTAGTCATGTAATTTCAATAACAAGACCATCAATTTCGCAAATATTTTCAGGGCCTGCTGTTAATCCGTCACATGGCCTTTCGCCCTAGCGAGATTTACGGAATCCACTGTAAATATTTGCAAAACTTGGTCTTGTTCTCCAATTTCTTACCGGCCGGTTCCGCCCCGCAAGACGCGGTAACCCTTTCACCGAAGACGTGTACCTAGCGCACGTCAAGTAGCAGCCAAGAAATTGACTTTTAGGCAAGTCAAACCCTTTACAGCCCGATATAAAACGGGCGGAGAGCATTTAAGCCCGGTTTGATTTACGGCAAATATGAATCGGTGCAATTTGTGCTCGTCGTCGGGCGACTCACACTGCGAAAAGTGAATTAAAGTCGATGCATCTTAATCTCTTTCTGGTTAAAAGGCAATACGAGGTAGCCTGTCGCCGCACCGAGTGACTTAATTTTACGACTAAGTAGCATTATAACTCTTTGTTCGCATGGAGACAATAATGCATCGTTTTACATAAGAATTTCAGGCGTACGACTTCGTTTGCATACATTTGTATGGCAATAATGTGAGCGAATATTCAATGAGTTGGTCGCACGACTCGGAGATAATGTAACCCTTCGAGAAGTGAACAGAAAGTTTTGCGAATGCGAATGCCAATGTTTATTGCACCGAACCACCCGCAGCGTGCCTCAAGGTCATTCCGGTGACGAAGAGAGGAACGCACGAATTTATGTCACGATTTTTGGGTCAAACGCTTTACCCGCAAAGCATTCGCAATTTGATTTGATGGATACATGCGTCAACCCTTTGCAAATATTGCATTGCTTCCGTAATACTGAGTATTCAAACTTCAATATTTCCAAAAAATTACAGTATGTAGTCTTTACCTACATTATGTATACGTACATATTTTAATAGGATTACGAATTTCCATGTAACCATTTACCCTGAATAATATTTAATCCTGCAGGTAGTTTAAGATAATTATAACCCAATTATTAAGTCAAAATATTTCCCAACAATTAACAAACACTCAGTGTTTTCATATTAATGATTCATGCATGCATCACCCACGCACAAATAATGGCATTTTCGGCAATTTCGAGCGATAGGGGTGAGAGATGCGCAAATAATAGCGATGTATGTGAACCCCTTCCGCTTCCGCAATGCCGGTGGCAGCCAGCGACATGTGTGCAAAGATGGATTCATCTCTGCAATGCTTCCGCAAAGAATAATAATAACAAACGTAACGGAAAATCGCCACATGCGTCGGCGTTCAATGTTATGTTGGGTGCGTTGACAATAAATTTGTAAACTTAATTAATCATCGCCATTCATTTATCATTCCTATTTACACTCATTCACGTTTTCGTTTGGCTGGCTATAATTAATTTATCATTGATAAATTATTGGCTTAACTGTGGTAAAATGATTCACATTAAACTACATAATTGTTCTTTCTTTGATTTCTTTGCTGAAAACTTCAAGACGGAAAAAGAACTGGGTATCGATTTAACAAAATCCATGCCTAATCTGCGTCTTTGGTGACTATGGTGTAACTCCATCGGATATTGTTTTGTGATGCAGTCGAATGTAAAATTATGTAAAGAGGACCACCGCAGCGCAGTGACATTTTTCTTTGCTGTTTGCGAATGGATTCCGAGAAATTCGCATCCGCAAAGAGATATATCCAATATTCATATTTGCACTGCTGTCCTGTGTGATGGACGAGGCCCTCTTAACTCTTTGCCTCCGAACATGTGCAAAGAGTAGAAAGTTTTCTTAGGCAAAATCCATTAGTTTTCCGATACTTTGCGTCATGCTTAGCCTATTTTTATGCAAATGTCTGCAAGTTCAAGGAAAACTTGTAATTTTTGCCGGTGGATTCTTATTGATGTAATAACAATATAAACCGCAATAGAAAATCTCCAAAAAATTGAGAATTTGATGAGGACTGTTGGATTTTATTATGTATTAGATCATCGGTAGAAGAACTAGAAGTTCTGCCGCTTTCACTAGAGCAAGTTCATAGCTCTATAGGAAATTCGTTTACAGACCGTTGTAAAGCAATTCTGTAAAAAAACTAACGGTACTGCAATAAAAATATGCAAAAATAGCCGAAAAGAAACCGCAACCAGCACCCCAAAACCGGCACCGGAGCATCAGCAGCGTCCGCTCGCTTCTTGAGCGAAATTATTTGCGAATTGTGGCGGGGGGCAAAAAGTCCCTTAAGTGCACGCACCTCATTGGTCAAGGCAAAGGGTTGTTCGGCCTGCGGTCACTCGTCTATATAAGAAGTTGGCAACCTACTTAAATCATTATTATTTGCAAGTTTGCCACAGTGACAACTAGACTAGACCTCTGTTCTTACATAGATAGATAGAAAAGTGTTAACAAAGTGACTTAACTTAAGAGTTAATTGATTTTCATACTCTACTCTTGGATTAACCACCGACCCACTGATTACTAATCAACGGTAAGTTGGACGAAAACATAAAGCAACGTTTACTTTGATTTGATGAATAATTATTATCAAAACATTGTGTGTATGTTCATTCATTACAAAGTGTTCCGACTTAACCGGTCGTTGTTTCGTAAAATCGGCTCGCTTGCGACGCTCATTCTGAGTTAACACGCTCGACAGTGCAGTTGCCTTCAATTGCAATCGATTGAAACGTGGTCAATACAATTGTTTTCTTTATTCGCTTGTAGATGGTTTACGATCAAGCTTTCTCCATGCATCATCTTCTTGCCATGGATTCAGCACAAGCTGCAAGGAAGTCACCACCGGCTACAATCATCCATCACCAGACTGGAACAACTCCTTCAGGTGGCGATGTATTAGATCTTTGTGTCCGCAAACGTAGTCGGTCGCCGTCGCCTCCGGTATCGGCAAATTCTCCTGCCCTGTCAATGGAGTCCAACCGTTTTACGCCGGAACAGAAACACTACCCGGATCCACCACACACTATGATGTGTTTTTCGAGTCCCAGTTCACAGGCCGGCAGCGAGTCATCAGAAACATCACAAACTTCAGAAAACACCGATTCTACGAAGGGATCCAAGATGTATCCACGTCCATTCAAAGCCTTCCCGAAGAACCCTCTCACTTTGACTTTTGGAGTCATGAATCCCGATTCTATTCTGAACAAGTCATCAGCTCAGGCGTACAACGAATTCAGAGACCATATGTTGTCCCGAGTTCAGACCAATTCACCAGGGACCAATGCCAAGATGCGTCGCACTTCACATCAGAAGTCTGCAATGGCAAATGAAGATCCAACGTATTGGGAGAAGCGACGCAAGAACAACGAAGCAGCAAAACGATCCCGGGATGCACGTCGCGCAAAAGAGGATGAAATTGCCATCAGGTGTGCATTCCTTGAACAAGAAAACTTAACCCTACGCCATGAAGCTTCTAGAATGCAACACGAATTAGACAGATTACGAGAACTCTTTAAAATTCCTTCTTACTAATTGTAAAAGTTTTTCGTTGTAAAAACGAAATGAGAAGTGAGAGGTAGAGAAACGGATGGTTTTAAAAATTATCCATTTATTGAAAAAACTACGTGTGATTATATATCTTGTCATTTACAAATTACTTGTAAATCAATTTTAGTGTAACTTAAGATTAAGACAAAAGAAGTAAAAAACGCAAGAAGTTAGCAAATGTTATGCTGACTGTGATTTTTATATTGATAACTTGTTTGTATTATTGAATTGTATATAGTTTGTGATTAATATATTTGTGCATACTTACGAAACATAGATGTAACTTTATCACAGTATTCCTAAGAATTGTCGTATAATCCATCAATATATTTGAGTTTAATGCACATTTTCATGTTTGTTTTCTTTTATGCGCATATTGCCGTTGCTGGGCGAATTGCAATTGCATATTCGCATTCTTGTCAAACTTCTCCATGCTAATACTAATGCAATATTGATTGTTTGATTAGAAAATCGCGTAAGTGAAGCAAACTCGACGCGATACTCGATCGGCAAATTTATAAACAATCAAGAATACTGCAGAATTGTTGTCATTTATACTTGTTTGTTTATTTTACCAGTTCATAGGCAATGATGCAACATTTGAGGAATTCTTAGATCTATTTATGTAATAGTTATGACTTCTTATCGTAGTCACTAATAGTTTTCTAATGATTTTCACGCATTACAAAGTCCAGTAGGTGATGCGCGAAGTCATTCCATATATTGCACCACGAAACCAGTTATTGGCTGGATTGTCAATATGTTTCATTAGTTAAACTTGTAATTGCTTATAATATTAAAATTCAATGGGGGTTAATTGTTCTAGTTTATCGGTACAAATTATTCTTGCGTAATGCGAAGCCGTTTAAACTTTCAAACTTTATTGTAAGTTTTGTGAACGTAGGCCACTTGCATTACATATCAGTTTTGCGTTTGCGCAGTGTGGTTTCATTGTCCCAGGTCGTTGCTTTGTCGGTGCTGATCAGTAATAACATGATTAAAAATCAATTGTTATTGCTATTTGCATTCTTTATAATAAGCTGTTTTACTATGTAATAATTTTGCGTACTTTCTACGGTATAGTTACATTAGAAGCGCGTGTACTATAATGTGACAATATGTATTAAGTGAGTAAAGGTACTTCTGGGCAAGCCCATTAGGCATTGAAGATTTCCTTATTAAATTCTTATTGTATTGTGGAAACTACATTATGAGTTCTCTAACAATGTCGGAGGTGATGTGCAATCAGTTTGATAATGTGTTATCACTGGCTCTGGGCCCTATTGAAACAGTACATAGATGGAAAAGAATGCCCGAGTGTGATGAATTTGTTGGAGCCAGGTATTTTTTTAACCAGATAGTTATTATGATACATCACATGTTAATACTATATTTTTAGGAGAAGCAAACATACTGTTATTGCATACAAGGACGCTATTTACGTGTTTGGGGGTGATAATGGCAAAAGCATGTTGAACGATTTGCTTAGATTCGACGTGAAGGAGATGTCATGGGGTAGAGCTCTTCTCACTGGTTGCCCACCAGCTCCAAGGTATCATCATTCAGCAGTGGTTTACAACAGTTCCATGTTTGTGTTTGGCGGATACACAGGAGACATTCATTCAAACTCCAATTTAACCAATAAGAACGATTTGTTTGAGTATAAGTTCAATAGTGGGCAATGGGTTGAGTGGAAATTCAGTGGTAAGATGCCAGTACCTAGGTCTGCTCATGGTGCTGCAGTATTTGAAAACAAATTATGGATATTTGCTGGATACGATGGTAATGCAAGACTTAATGATATGTGGACTGTCTCTCTACTAGTAGGAACTATTACGGTTTTACTATTGAATGTTTACTTAAGTTTGACACATTTTAGGGCGATAATAAAGGTTGGGAAGAAGTTGACCAGAAAGGTGAATATCCACCAACTTGTTGCAATTTCCCAGTGGCAGTCGCCAGAGACAACATGTTTGTCTTTAGTGGTCAAAGTGGCGCAAAGATTACTAACACGTTATTTCAGTTTTCCTTCAGAAGCAAAACGTAATCATTTTCAAATTTTATGTTCAAAGCACCGTAGTTTTACAATTGTATCCCTTTTCTAGTTGGACACGTATATCAACTGAGCATATTTTGCGTGGACCTGCGCCACCCCCAGCTCGACGGTACGGTCACACAATGGTCGCTTTTGACCGCCACCTATATGTTTTTGGTGGGGCTGCGGATGCGACCGTCTCAAACGATTTACACTGCTATGACCTTGATTCGCAAACTTGGTCGATCATTCTTCCCGCGCCTGATTCTTTCGTACCCTCTGGTCGACTTTTCCATGCGGCGGCCGTAGTCGGCGATGCAATGTTCATCTTTGGCGGAACGGTTGATAACAACGTGCGTAGCGGTGAGATGTACCGGTTTCAATTCAGCTGCTACCCCAAATGCACATTGCACGACGACTACGGTCGTATATTGGAGAACCGGCAGTTCGCCGACGTTCAATTTTGGGTCGGTCCGGACGAACAGCGCATCTTAGGCCACTTGGCGCTTGTTGCTGCACGCTCGCAGTTTCTTCGCAATAAAATAAAACAATCCAAAGACGCGCGCGATCGGCACTTGGAGGAGTTATTTGGTACAGTTGACGTGCCTTTTACTGATATTCCCTTGCTAGAAGTCAGACTGCCAGACGCCAACCCCGAGGCGTTCGAAATGGTGCTGAATTATATTTACATGGACTGCATTGACCCAACTAAACGGGCCACCGAGGGCGAATGTCCTCACAGTAACAGGATTGTCCTCCTCATGATGGATGTCTATCGCCTTGCAGTGCAGTTCGAGATGGCCCGCCTTGAGCATTTATGTGTTCAGTATTTACACGCAACGATTTGTTTAGAGAATGTGCTGGTCGCATTGCATAATGCAGACGTGCTGCAGCTGAGCTTTATTAAGGAGTTTTGTCTACGTTTTATTGTTAAGGACACGCATTACAATACGATTGTAATGTCACGCGAGTTTGAAAACTTGGACAGGATGCTAATGGTTGAAATTATAAGGCGCAAACAGATCCCGCAAACGAAATCGCAACTAGAGCCCAAGTTTGACGGACTTGGGTCATCTTTGGAGCAAGACATGGCGATGTTTTTACGCACAAGTGGCATTGAATTTTGTGATATAAATTTGTTATTAGATGGTGCTGTGATTCCAGCACACAAGAGTGTTTTAGCTGCGCGATGCGGATACTTTGAGGGCATGTTTCGTTCATTTATGCCAGCGGATAATACAGTGCGAGTAAGTTGCATGTGTTGCATTCACTTCTGATCTTATCATTGATATTATTTTCTATCAACAGATTCAAATCGGTGAGATGACTCCTTCGATTGAGTCATTTTATTCACTATTGCGATATATTTATTACGGAGATGTGAATATGCCACCCGAGGATTCGCTGTATCTCTTCTCGGCACCGTATTTTTATGGGTTTACCAACAATAGATTGCAAGCTTTCTGTAAGCAAAATCTAGAAATGAACGTATCTTTCGAAAATGTGATTCAAATATTAGAAGCTGCGGATCGGATGCAAGCAACAGACATGAAAAAATATGCGCTTGGTATAATCGTTCATTACTTTCCAAAAGTAGCGAAAATGCCACGACTCAAATTGCTGAGCAAAGAGTTAATTCTGGATATTCTTATGGCGTTAGCAAACGACCGGTCTGATTTTAAAATGTGCCAAGACATGTCGTCAATTAGCTTAAGTAGTGATAACTGATCTTTAATGAAGTTTTACTTACTTCTCTACCAATCACGAATCAGCTATTCAGAATATCGTAAGATAGGTGCTACCACTGATTTATTAAACTAATGTTTATTAGATTAGATATAAACATTAAATACAAATCGTACTCAAAATTGTATAATATAGCCTAGTAGAAAAACTCATCAAAAGTGTTTTTCTTTGAAGAAGTGTTTAATTGCGTTTACATGATCACCATGGACTAGCATAAACCCAGCCAATTCATGTACTTGAGTTCGAATGGGTTTCTTGCTAAGCGGTTGGAGGAACTTTTTTATATCTTGTTCCAGTTGCCAGATGTCACCTTCAATGTTTCTGATACGCGTCAGTCGTCGAACACCTCTATAAGTCGTGAATAAATATACGGGAATCATGTGGTTCTTGGTCCTTCTTATGAAGTATGGTTGTTGAAGTGCTGCCGGTGCTTGTGGCCTCCATTCTGAATGATATTCGGCTTTTTCTTGTGGCTTGGGAATTGTCGTAAGAGGTAAGAGTCTCTCCACAAATGACCATTCTTTGGGATCTTTGCTTACTTCATATTTAACAGAGTGCTGCAGGTCACACACAAATGGCGAACTTCTGAATGAGGAGTACTTTGCCTGAAATATATATTATAAATTAATTTATTTCATGAGACACAGTAGCCTACGTACGTTAACTGGCAAAGCTGTTATTATCGGTCGTTTAATCGCAAAATTAAGGAATCTCGTTACAGCGTTCATGTTGATTTTAAAATTTAACCTCACAATAAATGGCATACATTGGATAGACTATAGACAACCAGAAGTGCATCTGCTCTAACTAGAATCTTATAGTATCCAAACTAGGTCGATAATTCAATAACATCTCTACATTCTTTATTAACTTATAATTTACAATGAATTTGTGATTTTTCGTTTACGCATTTGTTGTAGCCATTCATCAATTTGTTGACTCGGTTCTTTTGGAGCAGAATATGGGTAATAATGTTTCGGTGGCTTTCCTTCTTCTAATCTTACAAAATAGTGACAATGTACATACTCAACAATACCATGACGCATTCTAGCATGTCGTCTTATACCCTTTACGACTTGCCCTTTGCCAGAAAATGATTCAGCTGCAAATAATTATTTGTAAAACTCTTAAATAACTGAATAGGAATTTACTTACCAACCCACATATTGCTTCCATACTCCACATTATGTTCTTTTACTGCCAATTCTTTAGCTTCTTCAATAGTTTCCCTTACAAATTTTGCACCTTTTTTGTTAAGAAACTTAAGTTGTTTTATTGCTTCATCCACACTCATTCCTCTAACAAGGCAGGCGATATACCACATTTTATATGGACTGTATTTTATATTGGTTTTTTGATGACAAACAAACTAAAGATCAATGACTTGTATTTTAAAATATCTTTTAAGCATTTTAAACCGTAATTACCGCTGGACGAGGTTCCTCGTTAGGTTCTTGTGGTGGATAAACAACATCGTTGTATGTTAACCAATGGCTTGGTGTAACTTCTTTAACTAAATTCGGGTTGCTGGTATGAAACGACTCAGATTGGACCACCGCTAATAATTGTGGTTTAATTAAACTTTTGAGAGTATTCCTCACTAAAGCCATTTTTAATTAACTATTTTCGGATAATAAACATTAGATTTCTAATCACGTTAAGATTAGGTTGTTAGGTTATATTGCACAACTACTGCACCAGTGTTGATTGGCGGAACTAAAATTATTATTTTCATATGGTGATGAGTCATAGCAAGTCTACTAGTGCTACCACTTTTCCAATAAAAATGATAATACGCGTTTAGATAACAGTACTTTCGCCTATAAAATGTAGTGTTCTGTTCTTTTCCTAAACATATATAAATATTTATATTTTTATACACATGAGCTTATGTACAAATGAGTAGTTTTTGCTATGTCTGAGCCAAGTTTTACGGTAAATTTACCATTTACAATAATTCTATGCCAATTTATTCATTCAACAATATATTTTAGGATTGTCCTAGTGATACTGAAAGCATAGAGGAAGAAATCGAACCAAGGTTGAAATACAAACGGCTCCAGAATGATTTGCTCAAAATTCTTTCGAGGGATGCAGCAAGTTGTATTGCAGTGCACCCAAAAGTAAACCAAGTGCATTCACTTACTCACTTGATAGTTTATAGTGTTTATGTTATAGTTTATTTGTCTGGGGACACACTGGGGTGTTGTACACTTGTTAGACCATGACGGCAACGCAATTCTTGGAGAAAATGAAGAGTTGAAAAGGCACACTGTTAGTGTGAATCAAATATCCATTGATGTAAAAGGTGATTATTTGGCTACGTGTTCTGACGATGGAAAAGTTCACATTCATGGCTTGTGCAATAAGGAAAACAATCAAAATTATAACATTGGGAGGCTGATCAAAACTGTTGCCTTGGATCCGCAGTACTACAAACCTTCCAGTGGGAAGAGATTTATTACAGGTAGGAAACATACTTTTTATTTGTGTCTTATTCTATATATATTTATGTCTGTAGGTGATGATAAGCTTACATTACACGAGAAAACATTCCTGAATAGGTTGAGGGCAACAGTTTTATGTGAAAGTGAGGGATATGTGAGGAGCATGACATGGTCAGACCATTTTGTTGCATGGGCAAGCAGCATAGGTGTCAGGGTATATGATATTAATGCCCGCTGTTCATTGGGATTAATTAAATGGGAAGAACATCCAAAGTAGGTATTTTAATTTTTAAATATTATATTTTTTAAAAGGTTTTTTGTTTGTAGTGTTCCACTTGAAAAGTTTAGATGTAATTTACGATGGGCTGATAGTCGCACGTTAATTATAGGATGGGTTGATACAGTGCGAGTATGCATTATACGAAAAAGAAGTACTAATGAGTTGGTGAATAAGGATCTCCCGGAATATCTTGTAGATCCAAGTAATTACGCTTTAAAATCATCAAATGCATTAAATGTTTCTAATACGGTTGTTTGTAGTCTCAACTTTCAAAGTTGACTTTTATATTAGCGGTATTGCGCCTTTGGATCACTTGCTTGTGTTATTGGGATATTCTAAAGAGCGCGATGCGAATGGAAAATCCTTACGTCCACAACTACTGATAGTAGAGTACAGAGATAACGATTACGTCGATGTCTGCACAGATAGCCTATCGCTACGCGGATATGAAGAATACACAATAAATGATTACCACTTGGACGTGCTTATCGAAGAAAATCGATTTTTCATAGTTGCGCCAAAAGATATAATCGTCGCAAGTCCGTACGACTTGGACGATCGAATTCAATGGCTGAAAAATCACGGAAAATATGAAGAGGCCTTAGAAGCACTGATGAAAAGCAATTCTCGGGAAAACCGACGCTTTACTATTCTCAGCGTTGGCATCGAATACTTGGACTTCCTTCTAACTCGTAACATGTTTGATACAGCTGCGCAGCTCTGCTTGAAAATTTTCGGCAAAAATAAGGCTTTATGGGAGGAACACATTTTCAAATTTGTAACTGTACATCAATTACGATCGGTCGCGCCTTATATTCCCAAGGCGCTCGATTGCAACTTGGATAAACACATTTACGAAATGGTTTTATACGAGTTCCTAAAAATGGATCCTTCAGGCTTTCTGAAACTTGTCAAGGAATGGCCGCACGAATTATACTATCCTGGAGTTGTGATCAATGCCGTTCTAGAGCAGCTTCTCTTGTCCGACAGGGATAAGAAATTATTTCTCGAAGCCTTAGCCCTTCTCTACAGCTACGAAAAGCAATATGATAAAAGCCTCTCTATGTACTTAACATTGAAGAATAAGGATGTATTCATGCTCATTCGGAAACATAACCTTTATGGTGTCATCAAGGATATGATTGTGGAACTGATGGATTTGGATCAAGATAAGGCGATTACGTTGTTTCTGGAAAAGGGCAGGATATCGTCGGAAGATGTGGTGAAAAAATTAATGAACCATGAATTGTTGCTTTATAAATATTTAGACGCCTATAATAAGGTGGACTCAAAGAAGCAGTACCATGGTCTACTAGTCAAACTTTATGCCATATTTGATAGAAATAAGTTGCTGCCTTTGTTGCGATGCAGTGAAAACTATCCGATACAGGAAGCACTCGATATTTGCGAGAAAGCAAAATATTACCCGGAAATGGTTTTCTTACTCGCCCGTATTGGCGATACTAAGGAAGCGCTGCAATTAATTATGCAACAGTTAAAAGACATTCAGCATGCAATCACCTTCTGCCAAGAACAGAAAGATGCAGACTTATGGAACGACCTAATTAATTACTCAATTGACAAGCCTGAATTTGTTATATTCTTACTGCAAAGCTTAGGGACTTACATGGATCCGACAATTCTTGTGGAGAAAATTCCCGGAAATATGAAAATCCCGGGGTTGAAAAGTGCTTTAGTGAAAATGCTTCGCACGTATCAGCTGCAAGTATCAGTGCAACAGGGTTGCAAACAGATTTTAGTCTCTGATTATTTTAATCTGCATGATAAGCTAGTACATTTACAGCAAAAAGGTGTTAGCGTTTCCACGGATATGGTTTGTGTATCTTGTCATGGACCCACACTGTCCGAGCGTGGGCAACAGGGTGTCTACATTTTCAACTGCCGGCATTCATTCCATAAACTTTGCCTAATAGGAGACCGAGATGAGCAACAATTTCAATCTTGTCCCCTGTGCAATGAATCGGCTCAGAAGTACCAGATATTCAGCTAGGTGAAGACATAGATGTAAGTACCTAATAGTTACTCAAGCTCTTTTTCTCAAACGCCTTAGACCAATACCAATATCTCGATTACCATAAAATATGATCGCTCAAATGTTATATATTGACTGTCCGCTTTTATAAAAAGAATCGTGCGTTTGCAAAACAAATCCAATACATCTCATTCTAAATCTAGTTTAATAATCGATAAATTCTAGGTAGGCTAACAAATTTAACAAATCGCTGATTTAATGAATAATAATTTCAAAAAGTGTTGGTAATTAAAAACATTTACAAATCGTCAGGCATTAGCGTTACATTCATATCAACAGAAGAGTCTGCAGTTTTTGAGTTAGTTTGTTTGTTCTTCACGATTGAATCCAATTCTTCATCTAGGAAGGATAGTTTTTGCATGTAATCTAAGGACTCCGTATCTGAAAGTTCTGAAAGTTTAGGACTTGCGGATCCGTTATTCTCGTCATCTTCTTGTGATACGACCAAATTCATGTCTTCGGATTCAATTTGACTTGTCACAGAATGATAGTCATCATCGGATTCATCTAATACCTTTTTACTTGTTGCCTTATCCGAAGATGAGTCGCCATTAGAGCTTTTAGAATTATTCAGATCTATTTTGGATGCACATATGTCTTCATCGCTTTCCGACATTTCATTCCTAGGATCAGTCCCACATTCTGCATGAACTTCCACTTCCGCAATGACGTCATTATGTTGAAGCAATGTTTCATTGGATTTTTTTATTTTGCTTGTGCATTCATCAGTATCGTCGGTATCACTGCTCACACTACTATTTTCTACATCGGATTCTTGATGTTGGTTCCCATTTCGTTTCGACTGAATCGTAATATCACTCAAAATAGTTATGCTCTGAGAGGCAGTGGCAGACTTTTCTAGGATACTAGAAGACTGACTAAGACTAACATCACCCTCGAGATAGGTATCAAAAGGTTCCAGATACGAATCATCATTACAATATTTCTTAACTAAATCCTTCAATTCATCAACATTTGTTTCCTTGACCGGTTGGCGCTCGCGTGGTTTCAAATACTTTTCTATGTCTTGCCCAATTGTGTCGAAATGAATTGGTAACGCAGCTCGGAAGAGATTCACGTGCACTCTTCTGTTGTCTAGATGGTTCAAACAATGCAACTGCAACTCGACGTTATTGTTGAAGATGGTGTTACACGTGTCGCATTCAAACTGTGAATATTTAAACGTTTTTTTAAACCGAATGCGAAAGGACTTGCTCGAACGTTTTTTTGTCTTACTTGTTATCGAATCATTAACTGCGTCACCCTGAATGGAAGAATCATCTCCAATGTTTTTTGATACATTTGCCGATTCTTTATCAGACACGATGTTTAACAATTTCTTTGCTTCCGCAGTGATTTTATCAGACTCTTCGCACAACGCTGCAAGTGTTGAGTCTGCCTTTGCGATTTCTTCCGGAGATAACAAATCCGAAGATAACAAAATACAAGAATCGTCATCATCATTGGCGTTAGCACTGACAGCTTTGTCTGCAGGTTCTGCCACAGGTGCCTCGTCAAAATTGCTCAAAACACTTATTAAATCTTGAGTGCTTATATACTCATCGTCTTTTTCTGCAAAATTAGAATAGCAATTAATAAATGCCAACAGAATCAAACCAGATTATTCTTACCTGTATTATTAAAATTGGTAGTCTTTTCAGTATTTACGGTATTTGTTGAAGATTTATCCTTTGTGGATATATTTTCGGAAACATTTTCTTTGTCACTAGAAGTATTACAATCATTTGGTGAATGTTTGTTTTCCTCTGCGATTCGCATTTTTTTAGCTGGTGGGTCATTATTACCCGCTTCATCTGAGGATGATGAATCATCCCACTGTTTGGAACGCGTTTTCTTCGATGTTTTATCATTAGATTCACCATCAGCGTCCTCCATAATAACACTCGTTTCATCGACATCTTTTTCAGGAGCTTCCTCGTTATCAGAATCGCAATTAATAGTTTCAACAGATTTTTTCTTCAAAGATAACCGAAATTTACTTGGTGACTTGGACGCAGATCTAGTAAACACTTCTTCATTCGGAGATGTCTCAGTTTCTTTAACAGTTTGTTGATCATCTATCATATTATTTGTATTATCATGTGAGTCGTTATCAATAGTTCGCAGTTTCTTTCTAGTTTGCTTCTGCTGAGATTCATTATCCTTTATTTTTTTTGGAGAGCTTTCTTGATCTGAATTTTCACTGTCATCGCTATCCACAAATAGCCGCTTCTTCGATGAGTTAAGATTAACTTCTTTGGAAGATTCCTCGACATCCCCTTCTGTTTGTGTAACTTTGTCAGTTTCAGAAGTATTCTCTGATAAATCCCCTTTATCAATATTAATAACAGTCTCTTCGGGTTTTTCTTGATTTGACTTACTACTTTCATTTGAAGTGATTGGTTCGTGAATCAAATCTTCTACAGATTTAACCAACTCCTGTATGTCATCTTCATCAGATTTGTTCGCATGCTGTGGGACGTCGTCTTCAGAATGTTCGAGCGCGGATGTATGTAAATCATCGTCGCTACTAATTGATGCAGTAATTTTTCTTTTTGAAGAAGTAGATACATTGACTGGTGGCTCATCATCTTCATCTGAGCTTATGGCGAATACAATACTTTTGCGCTTGTTTAATTTCTTTCCTTTTTTAGTATCAGTTTCTTGAGGCGAGTCTTCGGTCGGTTGATTATCTTCGCCTTGACCTTGAGTATCATTACTAACAGTTCCATTTTGTTCTTCACTTACAGCAGAGGATTTTGTTACTGTAGTCTCATTCTCTTGTTTCTTTTCGTCTTCGGAATCAGTGTCAACTTCAGACACGCGTTTCTTAGGGGATTCCTTCGCGGTTTCTTCTTTTGCAGGTTCCAGCTCGTTTTCGGAATCATTTGTTTGAAGAGTTGGAGATTTTACTGTTTCTTGGTCACTTTCATCACATTTCTCTTTGGACGCTTCATCTTGTTCCTTGTCATTTTCATCTTCGCTATCTACCAAACTTTTGGCCTTTCTACTTGGAGAAAACTTGTGATGTGCAGCTCGTGATGCAGGTTTAGTGTGTTCATCTGCATCTTCATTGGAATGACATTTCTCTTTGGACGCTTCATCTTGTTTTTCGACATTCTCATCTTCGCTATCTACCAAAACTTTGGCTTTTCGTGATGTAGTTTTAGTGGCTTCATCTGTATCCTCATCGGAACTTCTCGTAAACCTACTGCTTATACGTTTCCCCGATTTTGATATTTTCTCATCATCAGATGCAATGCTCTCATCTTCGCTTTGTTTACTTTTATTAGCTCGCCGTCTGTTATTACACGAAGTACGACTGTTAGCACCTTTGCGTTTCCTGCGCGGTGATTTTCTTACGGTATCTTTGTCTATACCTTTATCCTGTGAATCGGATTCTTCGTCGATTTTAGTTTCGGACACTTTGGAAGGTTTATCAGTTTCACGGTTTTTGCGCGGAGATTGCCTTAATTCGTAAGAATCCTCATTACCTGCTTCACGGCTTTTACGTGTTGAGTCTGTTTTACGCAAAGACTTTCGCACATTACTTGTTTCCTCAATTTCTCTTGTTTTACGCGTGGACTGTCTTTTCGAAGGGGTCGACGGTGGGGTAGAAAGTTCATCATTGGATAAAGAATTGTCAATTGTCGTCACGGAGCTTCTCTTTGCCGCCAATCTACGGCTTATTTTCCCTTTCGTATATGTATTCCTTGATCTTAGACTGCTTCGTACATTAACTGCAACTTCCTGGTCAACAGAAGGTCGCCTTGTAACAGCCCCCTTTTTTTCAGACTGTTTAGTGAATTTGCTTGCACTATCCTCATCATCCGAACTTTGAGTAATTGATTCATCAGTACTATAGTTTATACTTTTCTTATCATACTCTGACACACTTATGAAGCTATCGCTTAGATTTACATAAGGAATTGCATTCCATAACCGGAATGAGATATTTTCTTTGTCAAGGATTTCCTTCACTGACTTTAAATGTTTGAAATGGTCCTTAAATATAAAATAATATTATTCATATACAATTCCTATCAATATTCAATGAAATGTATACTAAAAAGGATACTTACAATTTTTGTATTCTTAGAACGTTGTCGCTGTGCCATTTTCAGGAAAGTAGCAGAAGCACTTAATGATTCAACACTACAAAACAAACTGCACTGTATTTCTACAGTACGCGAATTGTATAACACCGAAAAGAATGTAATTTAATCTGCACGACTTATAAACGAAATCGAATACGGCATACGCGAACGCGGGATAGGACAAAGTGCCATATTTCCATCACAAACGCAGTAAGCGCGCCAATCTAAAGAGCGTCACTTGTCTTCTAGCGCCACCAACAATCTGTGTTTTGCGAAAGATCTGGAGGTTAGATATTGTTTAAACCTTTAAAAGGTTTCTAACTCATTTAAATTAATTTGCTATTGTTATAGTCGTGGTTTAATCAAGGGACTAATTAAATATTTGGTGGTTCTACGGGTCATCAGTGTATCTCCCGAAGTACTCTACTTAACTAAGGCCCAGAGGTAACCGGCTTTATGCTATATGAATTAATAAGTACCCTACTTACATTTAAATATATAAAGGAATTCAATACAAGTAAATTTAAATGATTATATTTAATGCCTTTCTTAATATGAGGTTTAGTGCAGAGTTGATTAAACTTGCAACGTATTCTAAAGTAATAATTACACTTGGCTGTTCGCAAAAGTTTGAAACTATTAGAATATAGAATTAGAATAAGCATATATTTTATGTTTTACACGTGTCCGGAGAGATGACATGTGGTCGATGTGCTAGTATGCTCGTCTTTCGAGCAGCAGTACCGGGTTCGAGCCCCGGCCGGGGAACGCATTTTTCGAAAATTTCTAAGTATGGCTTAGCTTGTGAGAATGGGTGAGCACCAAGTTTGAGGAACAAAGGTACACGGGACCTACAAAAATACGAGAAATTCTTTTTAAATTTTTGCGTGTCGTTCCTTTAAGAATGATCCTGTACTGCCCGCCCACCCCGTTAGGTCGTGACTGTTCAGCTCCGTGGTCCACTCAAGACTAACTCCCATTCCCGATTTTCGAAGCCATTTTGCCACGAGCGGTGTTTCCATCTATGGGATTTGTTTTAATTATTACTTTATGTTTGGATAGCGACGATAATGATTTCTGTAATTTTAGGTAAATTCGAAATATTTTCGAAAAATTGTTGGCCTAGGCTGGGGTTTGAACCGCAGACCATTTGGCTATTAGCCGGACATGTACCCGTTAGACTGCTTCTAGTTATTGATGCGGATGTTTATTTAGCAATATGATGGATACATCTAAAATATTTTTAAAGCAAATTGTTTTGTATTATGCCCAGTTTATGCTGAGTTGTATTTTCTATCAGTATAAACCTTTATCATCAATTTTGTTCATTGATTACGCAAAATAAATTTGAAGTTTTGAAACTTCTATATTTAAATTAGTTGGCAAAGTAAACATAACCTCTTAAAATGTCAGCTGAATGCGGCAAATTTGTTTCCATTGGTGTTGAGTGAATTATTGCTTATTAATTGACAAAACTATTCCTTCAACATTGTTGAGCAGAAAATATAGTGAGAATCTTGTTTTGCATCGGCTTCTATTCACGTATACCCTAACTTAGCAAGTAACCAACATAGGTTCGTGATAACCTTAATTTTTGATACATTTTATTCTTCTTAGTAAGTATAAACACGTGTTTAAATTGGTCAATACGTACTCTTTTGCAGCTGAAAGAGAATGGACAAAGTAGAACCAAAGAAGGATGACGTCCAGACAAAAAAATCTAGGGTTGATCTCTCATCGCTACCTACCAGACAGTACCTGGACCAAACTGTTGTACCTATACTTTTACAAGGATTGTCCTATCTGGCGAAGGAAAGACCACAAGAACCAATACCAGCCTTGGCAAACTATCTTCTAAAACATAAGACTTCATTTGATTCAACTACTCCTCAAAATTCACCACCAATGGATAACGCTGACGGCGATAAGAACAAATAACTAACTGCCTAAGCATGCTATACAATGTATGTGTTACTTTTCGCACATGTAACATGGTATTAGTTTGATATATTCCCCCATTTTATATGTTAATAAATATTTTTTTTGTATAATTATGTATTTCTGTTCATAACTTACCTAATACATGATTAATGGAGTCAAATGTTCACTTTAGATACAAACATATTTGTGTTGTTGAATATTAAATACCACCAAGTCTGATAAAATGTACTAACTAAACTGGATTTACAAAGGAGTTGAATCAAATATCATTTGTATCATTACAACTTGATGTGCCGGTGTCATTCAAATTCTCGCCGCATAAACAACTTCTGCTGTTTTTACCATCCGGAAAGCAAATGCGGTTGGAAGGGCATTGATCTTTGTAATAATAGCATAAATTTGATAGGCTGGGACATGCATCAGGCACAGATATCAATTGATATAACTTGCTTCCAGTTCCTCCTAGCGGAACATTCAAAGGGGATAATCGCTGCAGGGAATGTTTCTCCACACGTTCAATTTTCTTCCTGTTTAGAAAATAAAATTTTGAAATCGTTTAAATGGTAAAATTAATGTTCTGTAACTTACGAAATCCAGTCGGACCAATAGATATGTTCTGGAGTGACCGCAATACCAAAGGGATAGCTACAATTTGTTGCGATAACATGGGGTTGCCTACTGTCAATATCCACGCAAACGATTTTTTTCACACCCGCATCGGCATAACACAGTTGTTCACTGTAATAATCAACTGTTAATGAGTTGGGTAGGGCAACGTATTCTTTATGTTGCAAGAACACTTGTCTGCCGGTTCCATCTTCGTTTGCCCACTCGATCTTCGGGTCCGCGCGATTCCAATCACTCCAGAATATCTTACCCCTTTGCGGATGCACTGCAATACCACGTGGATTAACTAAATTTTTATTAATCAAAACTTTCCGAAGTTTAGTCTCCACATTGACGACTTCAATAGTATCCTTGGTAGAATCAGTCCAGTATAGGTTTCTTGCAACCCAGTCTATGGCCAATCCCTCTGGGGAACCAATGTTTCGAGTTATAAAGTCCTCCTTTTCGGAACCATTGTACGTTGAGCTTCTGATCGCCCGAAGGTTGATATCGCTCCAATATATGCGACCAGCAAAGCAATCAACTTCCAATCCAACAGCTAACTGCGAGTATTTTATTTGAATTGGGCGACCATCCTTTTTATTCGGATCGTAGGCAAGTTTCAAAGTGGCGATGCCTTGATTCACCAGTAGAAAGTTACCTTCGTGTTTTAACCGCTCGTAACAGACACTTCCGTTACCGTAGAACCCTGGGTTACACTCGCAGGTGTATTTGCGATTTGAGTTGGTGACACATCTAGCATTAGGGTCGCATAGTCGTGGGTCAACATGGCAGGTTTCCTCAACGTAGCAGACAATCCCATCACCAACAAATCCTTCATTGCACTTGCAGACGTACCCTGCATCAGAGGTATACTCACAGGAGGCATGTAACCCGCAATTGTTCACCACGTCACAAGATATAGGTTTCAATGTGCATTTGATTATCCCATCACCTTCATAGCCCTCTTTACAGGCGCAATATTGTAAGCTTTCAACTTCATCCAGCAGACATTCTGCATTTTCAACGCATCTGCCGCCCCCGCAAGTACCTTCAATACGAACGCATTGGTTTTGTGAATCTCTTGCCCACCCTTCTTTGCAAAGACAGTCATAGGCATCAGAAAGACGTGAAAAGCGACATTCTTCATTTGTATAACAGTCATAATTATTTCGACAAATTGCTGTAAAAATATTAAAATTGAAATGTAGGTAACAAACAACTTGAAAAACTTACGCATTATTTGACATGTAAGGCCATCCCCTTGGTAACCATCATTGCATTTGCATATGGACATTCCGAAATCTTCACTGTACTCACAATGCGCGTGAATGTCACAAAGATCATCCCGTTCGTTACAGGAATCCTCCACTTCTGCACATTCATATCCATTGCCAGTATACCCAGAAGTACATACACATTGGTAATGTCCGTTCTTCATGAACAAACATTCCGCGTTACGATGACAATTGTGTAACTTATTGCACGAATCTACAAACAAATACGTTATTTATTGATTTTCTTTTGAATATTACCGTACAGCCCGCATTATTCAGTCCCTTTGTATTTAAATTAAACCGAGAATCAGGGACGCAGGCACTTTTAATATATTTGAACCCCAGTGGACAAAAACAGTGGCTGCTGTTAAAACATTCCACTTCGGGGCTATTTAAAAATGACGCACCTGCCTGAGCATCTTCTTTCTTATTGGCATGCGGAATAGGAATACATATTGGTCCTGTTTGATGTTCGTACTTTTGGTATCCAGTTGGGCACCAACAGGTTGATAGGAAGCAGTGTTCTTGTTTGTAGTCCTCTGGGAATGGTTCTTGGGTAACTTCTGGGGTTGTTGGTGGTAGGGTTGTAGGCTCTTCGGTGGGTCTAGGTGTACATTCATAGCCGTCACCTTCATAATCGGGTAAACACTGACAAGAGTATATATTGCTCTCTGGGTCGATGCTGCAGTACGCGAACGGGGAACAGTTATTCGCAGTGTTGCAACTTTGGGATACGATAGGGGTACACGCAAAGCCATTTCCATGGAACCCTGCCATGCAAGCACACATTGCAATACCCCCTCGTTCGACGCATTCGGCATTTGGATTGCAAGTAACACTCTCACAATTTCGGGCATTTTCACAAACACGTCCATTGCCTTCAAACCCTGGGTGACACACGCAGGTGAAGGCACCTGGTTCATTAAAACATTGAGCGTTGTAGTCACAGTCGTGAATCCCATACGTGCATTCGTTAATATCCTCACAGATATCTTCACCGTTTACAGATAATTGTTGGTAACCAGGGTTGCAAACGCATCGGTAGGTATCATCTTCAACTACGCAAGAACTATGGGAACCGCATTGTTCCCGACCGGTTTCACAAGGATCAATATCACCCAGAGGTCCTATTTTGTTACTCATCCCAAAACGCACAATTTGTTCGCGGGATTCATACCCGATGAAGTTTTTTCCCACTGAGAGCTTCCATGTAGTTCCTGGGCTTATCTGCTTTGCAGTGCAATAGACAAATAAGAAATTCTGCTCGATGTGATAAGGAACTTCGATTTCCTCGCCAAGGTGTTCGTAATTGAAGAGGTGGGACGATGATGATTGAATAATACCGGGAGCAGTGATAGTATATTGCTCTTTGTACTCATTGATGGAAATTACTTTGTCTTCTGGTAAGGCTGGTAGTTCACCAGTGATGTCAGTCTCGAGTTTCAATTGCCCAAACGCGTCCAGACCAAAGTACTTTTGTCTGATCGTCACTTTCTGGTTGGTATTAGGGAATGTGATGGTTGCAGTGTGGTTAAAGATACCACCAGTCAATTGAAAGCCGTTAAGAGCATCACCAACGGGTTTTGCAAAAAGAAATGCTATTGTTGCGCCGATTACTTGCACTGATTGGATATCCGCGCCGATGGTAGAGGGTATCTTTGCCATTGCTGTATAGGCACGGTTATCTTGCATAACAATGTATGACTGAAGATCGATGTTATTCACTTCTTCATTGTTGACTTTCATATGGACTTTGCCATTGACCCGCAGAGGAACATCTTAGCCAAGAAATGAAAAGTTTAATTTGGGTCTTACCTCTTGAGTACTTGACTTACCCTTTTTAATGCAGGTTTTTCCATTACCATAATATCCTTTCTTACAATGACAGCAAAATCCTTCCTCGTAGTCAACGCATTTCGCTTGGACATGGCAATATGTGGAGGCAGATGCGCATGTAGACGGGACATAGTTTTCTATTGACCGACTGTTGTGCGCTTTTGGTAACTCTACGTTTTCTTCGGGTTCAAGGTTACCAATGCGGAACAACCACTGACCCGGAAGGTTCATGTTTGAGCGTTGGTCTAAGTATATCACCTGGTCAGTACCGGAACCAGGTAAGTTGTAAAAACGACCATCATGAGCGACAAACCCTGCTTGAGCACGGGCATCCGGTCGCCCGGATTGATCTCCCATACTTTGTATCCATTGGATACCATCTTCAGCATACAAGTACTCAACATAAGAGTCATGCCCGTCGGAATATATAGCAACCTGGAAGGTGTTCAGCTTATCGGTGCCTCCTGAGTGGTAGCCCACCTCTTCCCATGTGACAATGAATATGCTCTTAGTGCGAAAATCAGCCGCATCTGGGAAGGCCTCCCATATAGTGATATCTGCCCTAGATAGGTATTCTCTATCAGCCGTTTCAAAGTAATATATCGCCCCGTGTCCCGTGGTATCCACATTCGTATATAAAGGCGCAATAATTGGATAGGCCATAGGAAATTCAATATTAAAAAACATTGGGATATCCGTATCGAACGACAGTAATCCATTGGAATTGATCTGGAATGTTATATATGTATGTTGTGTTGCAGTCTAAACTGTTATTTTCAATACTCTGTGGTGATTTTATCAAGCGTACTATTTGAAATATTATGATTTATAGTGAATAATACTTATTTGAGGATCAATAACCTGAATAAACGAATCGTTTGTTTAAAATGGAGCGCGACCTATCTGACCCACGCATTACAATTAATGATATCAACACTAACGGAAACTTAGCTTAAGTAAGATACTTACATAAAGATATTCGTACGAAGTGCCATAGAACATGATAGGTATCTTCAAACTAATTTGCTTGGACGAGACATCGTCGCCCTGAGGAAGCTGCTTGCTCAGTTTGTACTCATAGAGTAGGTTCCTTGGGATCGCCGCCACGTTTGCCACCAGCAATACTGCGATGCACCACGCCAAGGTGCACATCTTTCACTGCGAAAACACCACTTGTCTTTTGAATTATCAATCGTGGATGTGGATGAGGATGCACGGTCTGCGCTTTACAACGAACGTACTCATCGGGGCGCGCGCTCGCGACAAAGTGTTCGCTTTCTTGCTTTATCGTTGCTCAAACAAGTTCACAGTTCATCGTGTTTGCGCGCCGCGTCTTCGTATTATCAAACTCAATCAGCGTGTGTGTATTTATACGCTGCTTTCACCCGATGAATTCAATTCACCGCGTACCGATTTCTGGATTCTTACTGCTTGTGCCTTCTTCATACGCTTAATGAACGAGATGGGGGTACACTAATTAAAGATATTCTTAAGAGTTAACTGTGGGAAGTGACTAACTGATGAACCATAATAATTATTATTAACGCTGGTGGTCATTCAGTTAGTTGAAGAAGTAATGAAGTTAATTGCAGTTTCAATACACAAATGTATGCATGTAAATAATGACTTAATGAAGCAGAACCACACTTGCAGATATTTCTGAATAACTTTGTTGTTTCTCAGTTGGTTTAATTCAAGTAAATGTAAACATTTTTCACGTCTTTTTTTTCTTCAAAAAGAACCAATACAACTGCAATTATAATCAGTAATAGAGAATAATGGTAATAATAATCGTCTAACAGCTATGTTACAAAATGAAAACGATGGCTCTTTAGTACGAGTGATAACAGTATAAAATTAATACACAGTAAATATTAAATATACACTAATTACAATATGTATGAATTACTATTATTATCCACTCAGTACGAGAGCTCCCACGTTGCGCAATTTGAAAATTGCAATTTGCAATTTCGCGCACCGTCTGTCAGGATCCATATGCAGATCTTTCGTAATCCGCATACGAAATCGCAAGCAAATATTATCTAACATACAATATAAATATAGGCAGTTTATGAATAGATCGTAATAAACCACTGTATCACAAAGAAAATCTCTTAGAATATACAATAGTGTAGCAGTAATATTCTTTCGCAAATTTAAATACAATTTCACTGATGATTGGTAGTTATAAGTCTATATAATTTACTCGTCAATTAACACTAGAAGAAAGCTTGGTTCAGTCATTGACGGATTTAGTTTAAGTTTATTTAATTAGGGTACGTTATAAATATTTCGAAAAAGAGGATAGTGGACGGTTTGGTTACCATGTGGGATATCAAGGAGTGAGTGAGTGAGTGTGCTTCTTCTAGTGTTAACCATTTAAAAAACCGTTGTTTAAATGATGTATATGTAAATATATTCGTAGATTAGTGTAATGAGATCATCAAAAAATTGACAAGCAGTCTTGGTATGTATTAAAAAAGTTTGGCAAGAATATGATATACTAGTACATCTTTCATGGTTACATTTAGGTGTGTGTATTTAACAATTGTGTTGCCATTGTGTCATTCATTGATCCCGGAAGGATGATATCGGATATTAAGTGAGTAATCGCCTCCTCGGAGAAGCTTCATTGTTCGTTCGTCGTGTAAAAATCGAGATATTCCTATTCGTATGTACATAATTTACAAAGACTGGTCTCGCAAAAACGCCATGTATATGAATCTACACTTATCGTGGGTCTACGTTTCAAATTCGTTTCATTTTATCGCGTTAGGAAAGACATTGGACATTGAAGGTGAGGTAAAGTACGAAAAGTTATTATCTCATAGTTTAGACTTACAGTGTGTGGTTGGGTTGGTTGGGTGTGACTGTTACTTACTACCCTGTATATATGATATGATAAAATGAGATGAATTTAATGATGAAGATTCTTCATGGCCGTGCGGGGTGTTAGAGTGCCGAAGACTGTCTTATAATAAACACCGTATCCTAGAAATGCGTTTCGGGTGGTTCCTCGATGTACTTGCAGGTGAAGGGATTCAAGAACCACGAGCAGAAGGACTTCTCGTGCTTGTGCTTGCACTTCCGCCGATTTGACGCCCGACTCGTATCGGAGTCAATGCTGGAACTCTCACTATCCCGTATCACACTGTCGTACCCACTCTCAGCCTTGCGTGAAATAGCGGCCGGACTATGTTTGGATGTTCGTGGCGTGCTATCGTGCCCGCTGTCGTAACCTTCAGACTTGATCTTGATTCCCGTGAGCCCAGTCTCCATGTTGAGAATGCGCAACTCCGTCGTGGTCGGCAATGGAAGCGTGAAGTTGGGCTCCTTCGTGATGGGCGGTGGATGCGCGACGCGCTCAATTCCTTCTTGTAAATTCGGATTGGAAGCACCATCGGGATGGCGCAGGTAAGCAATATTGCTGTCCTTCAGACTCTTGTGACAGTACCGTTGAAAGCGACCGCTGATGGGCCGCGAGTTCTCGTTTTTTGAAAGCTCCATGGTGCTGGCCGAGATATGAGGATCCATGTACCAATGTTGAGAGGTGGCTGGTCGTGATATGCTCACCTGGCAGTTTTGGCAGAACTTCTCTTCATCTGGGATGTAGGCCGGTTCACTGTAGATGCTGCTGTTGTCGTTATGCGCACCGTTTATACCATACAACATGTCAGTAAGCGTTAAAGATTCACATCGAGAAAGCTGCTTTTGTCTTTGTTGCTGTTGAAATGTTTCTGAATTCGTGACATTTGCCTTCGCTAAGCGATTGGAGTATAATTCATGGAGACGAGCAAGTTGGTCAAACTTTTTCTGAGACTGCTCGTCGTATTTCGGGTTATCGGGGTCTTCGTAGTCGTCGTTGTAGAATCCGTACTTATGGTCGTATTTATGGCGCGGAAGAATTCGTTCAAGATCTGTGTAGACGGACATGGAATCTGTAAAGGTGCTCACTACGGTAAGGTTTTCCTGGCTCAGTATCCTAAGTGGGTGGTCCAGTGGGTTTTCTTGATCTACTTCCGGCAAAGGGTTTTCGGAAAGTCCCATACAAAAGGCAATATCTTCTTCAGTAACTTGCAAAGCGCAGTCCTGCATCGGTACGGGTTCGAGTGGCTCCTCCACCTCGATAATCTCCAGGATTTCATCCTCGTCCTCCTCGTCGATATCTTCATTATCACTACCTTCATTCTGGTCGTCGAAACTTTGCTGCGAGAGATTATTATACTCCGCATTGTAGATCTGTCGCTCCTTGAGCAGCTGGTCTAAACTTTCGAGACTGACTTCGCGCGAACTCAGCGGCTTTATAAGCGGCAGTGCTGGCGGTATTTGCGGCTCCTCTTCGTCCTCTTCCTCGTCTTTAATCTCCTCCGGAGTTTTGCATTCAGGAATCATAGTCGTGCTAGTTTTTGGTAACTTCAAGCCAGTACGGATTACGGACTCCTCGACAGTCTCAGACTTTTTGGTGTCTTGACTCAGGGGCTTGACAATCTCCTTCTCCTCGTCGTACGTTTTAAACTGCGTCAGCTCCTTTGGTTTGCTGGACTTGGTCGGGATAACTTTCTGTTGGATCTGCGACGTCTGATGTTCCACCCATTTGCGTATCATGTTCTTCTTATGACTATCCATATATCCGTATCCGGCGGAGAGTTCCGCTTGCATGGGCCCATCAATCCACGTCTCTCGCTTCTTCACATGGCACGGCTCCTTCATGAAATGTCGCGCTTCGGCGACCTTTGATTTGGAAATTCGTGGACCATCGATCCATTGCTCGTCGCTGGCTCCCGTATTGCTCTTCATGGGCTCCCCTGACGACTTTTTCATCTGCCGAGCTGGGGATGCCTTTGGGCTGCTTGTGTGCGCAGGAGATGTTTTATTGCTAGAGCCCTGACACGAGGCCTTAATGCTTGGTCGGTGCGTAGGTGTCCGTTCTTCTTTCGGTTTCGGCCGCTGCTCGGCGCTAGAGCCACGCAGCGCTTTGCTCATCGAACACCTGTTGTCCCCGGAATTTAAACTAGGGATGTAGACTGGCGGATGTTCGCCGTCGGTCGCGTCGTCGGCTGCAGGACCGACATAGATAACCGTGTCGGCAGAAAGGTCGCTACTCGAAGGATCCGGTTCACTGCTCGTGCCCGTGCCAGTGGTACGCGTGGCCTCCTCCCCTGAACTGCCCCCCGACCCATTGCCCGTACCCGCCGAGACAAACTTAATTCTTCGACGCCGCATCCGGTGAATTCGCGACGCTAACTGGACGGTGGTCAGTGTGTCGCAATAGTTCTGCGCGTAGGGCGAGACGTGTGCGATCATTGCCGCATGGCAGGTCAACGAGCTGAGACAGTCTTTAAGCAGATGCGTGAGCTTATGCTCCTTGTAGGGCAGATGCTTCTGCCCGTTGAAGATCGCGAGCAGGATATTGCCGAGCCCCGAGAGCGGGATGCCGCCGCTCGCTTTCCCTCGCTCCGAATTACCCAAGTCGATCAAATGCAGCCGGCTTCTGCCTCCGGCCACTGAAACGTAAAAGAAATTTTTCAAATATCATCCGAGATAACGACTCCCCTCCGAAGCGGTAAGTTTTTTGCCGTGGGAAGAGATAAGAAATCCAATTAACATAAATTTTAAATTTTGCGCCAATTACTACTACGTGAGATGAAGATATCAAAGAGCCTGTCTTGCTGCTGGCAAGAAGCAGGAAGCAGGGAATGCACATGCAAGAAAGAAAGCAAGAAACTAGAAACTCCTACCTCCGCCTTTGCCTGCCACTGAATACTGGTAGACGTGGAGTGTGAATAGCAGGTGAGAATCGCGAGCATCTTCCCGGCTCGTCGGCGCTCTGCATTCCACTGCAGCGTCCAAGTAGTGCGCGGCTTTCTCCGCAGTCGGAACTCGGAGCTCGCAGTGAGGCGGCTGGTTGCCGAAGAGCGGATCGTCCCGGAGGTAGACTCCCGGGGATTGCTCTGAATCTAAAATTAAATAATAAATACAAATGAACCATGAACATGAACAATTCCATCTTCAAAGTGTCTGGCGCATTATTAATACTGTCGGCAGATAACACGCTTGCTTCCCAAGAAGAAGAAAAATAAAATAGAAAAAAGTTTCTTTAATAATTCAAGGCCGCCCACTTGATTAATAAAAGTTCGTAAAACAAAGAAAGCCTGCAAATGGAAAATTGGAAACAGGGAGGGACATTTGCTCGGTTCACTGGTGGTTCTCGGCTTATTATCACGCTCAAAAGAATAGCGACGTAATAAGTTGGAAGCGAGTTTATTTTTTCGGAATTAAAGTGTCTCCTTGGGTCTTGGCTGGAACTATTCGTGCATATTATTGCACTGCGGCAGATGTACTTTATTATAGCGCAAAGTGTAATATCAGTGTTCAAATAATAATTATGTTCCCCTTGGTATTATCTTTGATTTTCTTTACTTTCGTGTACCTTCGCCTACACCAAATCAAACCCAACCCTTTGTTCTTTGTTCTATTTACGTTTGAATTTTGAAGGTCAGAAATTTGTTTAGGCTCCCGATAAGAACAATAGGGTGTAACAACAGTAGTGGGTGGAATATGATCAATGAGACTTCACAACAGCGTGCAGTTTTCATCCATCAAAGTCATACGTCGCATACACTTTCTCACCCAAGGTGGACATAGGCAACTTACACCCCTGGTACTTCACTCCACACACACCTTCCGGAAGAGAATAAGAAATGAGGAAGCAAGCACGTCAGGATTTCACACTCCACCTAACATTCCATATTATTTATTCAAAAGATAATCGGTATGGACGTCTAGGTTTTTCACACTTGGTATAGCATCTGAACCTCATATAAATTTCACCATCTATTCCAAGGATAGACTAGATAAACTAGTCGTAGATTAATTAAAACTAATTAATTTGACCCATTTGGATGACAAATATGCTACCATGGCGAATAATCCGTAGATTTATTCACCGTGTCTGGGAAATCACGCCAAACTTTCCAAATGAATCAAGTAGACAAACAGCATGTGGAAATTTATTGAGACCTTGCTTTTTCCACTCGCATACTGCAATTACCACAGGGGCAAAAACGCACTTAACGAAGGGTTGCAATGCCAAATTCAGATTCAGCAAAAAACAGATATGGATGTTAAAGTTTTAGTGACAAAAAGCCTAACTAACTATAGCTAACAATACTCACCATTCGAATGTCCGGCCAGAAGGTCGCGCAGTTGATTTGTTGGTCCGCACACTTCGACTGCAGAAACACGCACTGAGAAGCGCGCCCCAGTCTTCTGTTTTTGCTCGTTGATGCCGCGAAACAGCCACGAAATCGCACAAGGAATTATTCCCAGAGTATTGGCATTCTCTGGTGTACCCAGCATTGTGTATGATTTGCCTGTCAAATAAGCAAACAAGAAGACATCAATTAGCTAATTGGAAGTTCAAGAAATAGTGCTACTTTGAAACAACTTAATCCAAGTAGCAATTAAATAAATTAATTAATTGCCATCGCATGGAAAGTTTGTTGTGTTTGCTTTTCTTAGAAATTAATAACCAGTTGCAGAGAGAGTGGCGCGGCGCGTCATGGTTGATGATGATCAACATCATCAGGTTCGGCGCGAAAGGGTTTTAATCAAGAAAATTTACGGGGCGCTTTAATAGAAGACTAATGAACTAAGTAAACAATTTTCGTGATTTCCTCATGCCTGCTGTGCGTCGTGACGCCCTCAAGTGCACACCATCATTGCGTTGCGCTGCGTTATTAGGCGCATAGAGGGAGATTAATATCAAATCCGTCTTCGGGCCTACTCTGCGAGTTCACACAAAGGTAGAGGCGAATGTTCGAGAATTATTAATTGAAAGACGTGTACGTGTACGCACTTCAAGGGGCGAAAGTGAAAGCAAAAACACAACGCAATGGCAAAGGGAAACTTATTACAGGCAAATGCGTTTCGACAGCGCAAGAAGGATTATGTATGATACAATATTATAAAGCGTTGCCTTATTGAGTTCGACTTGTTAGCGAGAAATTCGCCGGGCACTTATTCGTGTATCGAATTCGCATACGAAATGCGTTTAGCAATTTTTCAGCGGCGATAAGCCAGCCATAATCCGCCTCCGAAAGTAGCATCACTAACCCCAAGTTCCCGGAGCTGAAGCTGGCGCCATCGGCATCACCTAATCGGAAATGCAGTGGCAGACCATTGGCGGCGGTGAAAAAAGCACAGCATACGCAAGCGGAAGCGGAAGTGGAAGAAGTTTTATATGTGAGGATTACCGCTTTTCCCCAGCGCGTGTAATGGGCTTTCGCAGTTTGCAAAGTGTCTTCGCTGCCAACTCTAATGCCATTAATTTATGCCCGCAATCGACTGGGATTTTATTTATTCTAAGAGCAAGGGCAGTATTTATTCGACATTATCACTGATTGCCCATTAAAATCGCTACTATATCAGTGATTAATAAGCCACCGAGGTTCAATTAAACCGGCAAACGTGATTGCAATTAGCGCAAACATTAAATCAACTCTTTTAAACTAATTGCATCTGCAGTGGCGGCAATGCGCTCGGCAAGAATGTCATGAACTGTAGAGTACGTGCCGTTGGCGGCGGCGAGCAATCCATCGCGTTCAATTCAATCCAATAAAGTTAATTAATGATCCAATGGCAGCCGACCAGCGAGCGATGTAAATAATTTAGCAATCGCGCGAGCGTTGGCTGAATGCGTCGCAGAATGCCACCCCCGGGAGCCATATTCAAAGTCAAACGTCCAGGATGGAAACGTCAATGCGCACAAATCCAGTCGCAATGCAATGCCATACATTTGACTGCCTCTCTAGCAACGAATATTCCAATAAAAACTATCAATAGCTGCCGCCAATACGCCAGAATTCTTTTGAAATTTATAAATCGTAGTGTGTAAACAATGGAAACAAACACAATCCATGGCTATGCTCCTATCTCTACATAAAAGATAGGCAACCAATCTACCCTCTGTTGTCAGTTGTCATTCATTCATTTTCGTTGTTTTTTGTTGAATTTATCCAAATCCCTCGCTTTTCCATCAAACTGCGATTAACTGACAGTATTTACTAGCTATTATTATTATATAAACTGACAAAACAAACAGCAGTCAGTCATTCATTGAATCATTGACCGCAACCGTGCTTAATTTGACTGTTTAATTAATATTTAAATAGAGCCGCTTAGTTTATTGTTAGTTAAATAATTATCCCGACTATAATTAGTGGAATATTGCAAGCGCTTTGTTTGCTCTAATGAAATTTGAGTATTTTTAGAACAATCGGTCATTGTATGCAGTAAAAGGCATTGTTGTGCGATTGCAGCGCGTACAAAATGATGATTTGCATTATTGTCAGAAGGGGAATTTCGGCATGAATATAAACATCCATGTTTAAAGTAATGTCACAAACATTTTTCTCCGCAATAAAAATATTACCCACTTGCGCCCACCCTCGTGTTTTGTTGTGTTTCCTCTTAAATAAACTGCAATTCGCAGTTTGCGCTCCTCCTTGAATGGTGTTCAGGGCGACATCAAGAAGATTTTAAATGTTTGAGTAAAAATAAGAAGGAAGGGTGCATTCAAATGACCGTCATCAACTTGCACGTGTTTAGAAACTTTTAGCTACCATTTGATATTAAATCTGAAAATAAAGAGATGGATCTGCGGCGGTGGGCGCAGAGAATGATACTCCTATCCATTATCATTTTATCCCTTTGGTTCGTTCGTTTCGTTTATGGATGGATGGTTTATGGCCGGTGCGTAAAATGCAGCCGCGCAAAACGGATGCACGCGTTCAATTAAGATTAATGGCGCAATGATAATACGGCCATAAAGATTTGAATTAAGATTTAAACATTCTTATTAGCCACTCTTCGGCTGTCGTCGAAGAAGAAACAAAGAAGTTTTGATAGCGCTGTAAACTGTTGCCAGATTTATATTGCAAATGGAAAATTTATGAATTTCCACATCACACTTGCGATATTTATTTATTTAAGTTTATGAGTGGAAGTAAACCGCTCGCGAATATTATTATTACGGTCCTGGGCATGTGTTAAAAGTGGACATAATTTATTTATTGATTCTGCTGAGATGAAGAGAAACTTCCAGCTCATGTTATTCATAAGCTTATAGCACTTTCGGTCGCGTCCTGATTGCAGATTGCACAACTTGTGTCTGGGTGAACTTGCGTGGAAAATATCAATTCCATCAAAGCGCATTCCTTCAGCTCAGCGCTCAGTGCATTGCATTGCAGTGCAGCATTTCACTTACCGAGTCCGGCGTGGCCGAAGCAAAAAAGGCATCCGTCCGTTCCATTGATGACCGCATGGATGACGTCTGTCAGCGCGCTCGAACAAATTTCAGTCTGCAAGGAAAAGAGAACCAATATCAATATCAATAAGTAACTTTTCGAGTGGATGTCTCATGAATTATTTATGTGACATGCAAATGAACCAAAAACCAGAGCAAAAAATTGCTTCAGGTTGCCTCTGAAGCCTTTGAAATGTATGTCACGCGAAGATTTAGGTTTTTCTGTGGCTTCAACAAGCTTGTCAACTTTGTGCTGCAACTTGTTTCTTGATTTGTATTTTCAGTGTAATTCAACATTTTCTTTTAAAGCAATTTTTCATAAACTGGTTTAAAGTGGCGCAAAACTTTGGATAAGTTTCTCACTTAAGGTGAATGACTGGATATCAAGAGAAGAAAGACAAAAAGAATTTGAAAATCTTGAAGAAAAAGATTGAACACGACTTTTACATTTGTGCGTCGCGTCGACCCCCTCGCCGAATGGCACTTTGATTGGTTTGGTAAGTGAGACGATATATACAAGTACGCAGGATGCAGGCCGATGGAGTTTTTTGCCGCTGCGATAAAATATCGCTCCAGCTGCAAGAGCAGGAGTAAGAGTACCTATATATAGGCAGCCATGCAGCAGGCTTTAGCATCCCGCAGGCGAAATAATAAATTAAGTTTGAATTGTTCTCTCATGCCGTTTATATATATTTCAAACCTTCGTCGGCGGATGCCTGCCTTGCCCAGTGAAAAACCAAACCCCGAGCTTCACTTCAATAAAACAATCTGCATTCGGAACCTGGATAAACTCAAATTGGGAAGAGTAAACTGAACGTATTTAAATATTCAAGTGGTTGGCACGGGATTTTCATCTTGTTTTCAGAAAAGTTACGCGTGCTAAACTTTGGCTGAAAGGAAAAGTCTATCACCGACAGAATATGCAAAACTGTCAATAAAGTTTGTGTCCCTGGTTGTAAAATATAATCTTTAATATTTCAGGCCCAGCGGGTGTCTGGTCTAGTTTAGGCCTGAGTGATCGCAAAATACCAATAAACACTTATCAGAAAACGAGGTTTTATATAGGTCGACGCTGGGATGTCTGAGACGCGCCTGATAATAAACCTCCGTGTCATTAGATCAAATGCCTTGGGCCTGGGCCCTACAGATGGTCTTTATTATCGTCGCCGCGCCTGCTTCCTGCTTCCTGCTTCCTTCCACGTGCCGCAAACCAATCTTCAAAGTTCACTTAACCTCCTAGAATTCTTCTCTCCGATCGCTGGCACAAAGCACAAGAAACCAAAAAGGAAGGAAGAGAAAAATTTGATATTGCAAGATTAAAATTCTTCAAATAATCGCCAGGAAAATTGATTTGACAAATCGTCGCGTCGTTTGCTTTTATAACTTTTCGATTTCTGATTGCCTGCCCTGGTCCCTGTCCCTTATTCAAATTGGACGTGAGTGGTTGGATCACGTTAACATACATACACGATATTTCGTTCCTGTTTGAACACGTATCTGGCTGTAACCATTGATTAACGTAAACTCTTAAAACAAACACTATCTATCTGGTTGATACAAAAAACTGACTTTTTCACAATTTCCTCAAAGATATCTATAAAATTTCTCTAGAAATCTATAATATTATTTGGGGATTTCTCTTTACGTATTTAAATTTTTTGAATAAAATCAACTTTACAAAAGTAAACTTTTGAAAACATTCAGTAGAAGTTGATCAATCGGAAAACGACTCAATTTGCATACGTGATAACGAATTCATGTGTTAATCAGCGTGCAATAATAAAGTAGGAAGGTACGTTGGTCGGGAGCAGTACGGGAACTTGGAACCTAGACCCTGGCAGGGCGTTGAAAAGCTCGTTAAATGAATCCTCTTCAGGGTGAATGAATGAATAGTGGTTGGTATCAAATGTATCGCGTTAGTTGAATTGCAAGAAGAGTTTCCTATCGTCTCGTCTCGTTTCGTTTTGCTTCCCACACCTATAATACTAACGAATTGGACATGAACGTGGACGCATCCGGAATGTAAACCGCCGTCCTGCAGTCCTGCAAATGCAAATGGACAGTGGACGGTTACACAATTAAATCCCTGACTAATGAAATTTAAATTGCGCTCGAATGCACACACAATACGCGCGCTGATTGTTTGATTGAAACTGACTGAGAGCACATACCTGTGAGTCGTCCTGCGAGAAAATCGCATCAAACGCGAACATTTTCGGCGCGGCGACGCCAACCCTTCGGTCCTCCGGCGCCGACGTGCCTGAGCACGTGCTAGGATCGATCAGCGTCACCTGCTTCTTTCGCTTGTCCAGGCTGAAGAAACTATTCGAGCCCATGGAGTCCTGGTGCTGGTGCTGGCTGGTGGATGTCGACACGCGCAGCATAACTTTAACCTGCAAACAGAACAAACATTGCTCTTCGTTAATTAAGTCACCAACCCACACACATCATGATCTATTGCAGTGCTAATACGACTGTGCGCTTGATGTAATCAATTTGTTTAGGGGACGTTAGACTAAGACGAGATCTTCCGCCTCGAAAATTGATTCAGATTCACATTCAGATTCGTTTCTTATCAGACTCATATCTCTCTTGGGTCCCATTTCTGCTTATCGTCAATATGGAATCTGTATTCTGCAAATGCTTCCTTCGTCTTCGTCCTAGTCTGCAACGCAACGCAACACAAACCCAATTTCCTAATGCTTTCCTTCTTTTTCTTCTTGCTTCGTTCGTACCTTGAAGATACATTGATGGAATATACACAAGAGCAGAATCGATCTTGCAAATCAGCGCTTTTTATGCATAATATAAAATGCGAATGCGAGCGAACGCAATGAGACGCACCGAATGCGATTCAATGCGAAAGTGGATCTGAATCTATACGTATCGCAAGAGGAGATGGGAGAAAAGATGCTGTAAAAGCAGATTTCTTGCGCCTGCTGCTCGTACAATTGCTTGCAAATCTCACCAGCGGCAGATAACAACCCGAAACCAATAATATAAGCGTGTTCTATATTTGTTGCTGTATTTTATTCCGTTTTAGTCCATTTTATTCTTCAATCAAACAAAGAACTCACCGTTTACTATGCAGTTGTTAACGGTTTGAAGGATTTAAACTAATCTATTTTAGATTCATGCTTGGCGCATAAAAATGCAATGTATCAATGCAATGGTACGTATGTACGTACGTAAGGCGTAGAATGAAATTGAGACAAACTTACACTTGCACGGCAAGATCGTAAACTAAAAGTTGTAAAATTTAATGCTTCATTTGTTTACTACTATTGCTGCTGCCGCTGCTGGCATGGCATCGAATCGAATGCAAGCGAATTTCTCGTAAATCAATGCACAAAACTGGCAGAAACAACGCTCGTACAACGCAGCTGGCGGAATGAAAATGCACTTACTCACGACCGATATAAGCACGTGAAAATGCCAGCCTTTAGTTAGGAAAGAGTTACGACAACACCACCCACACCGCACCTCAGCCAGCAATGGTTTTGATTATCCGGCAGGCGTGAAAAACAAGACGAAAACGAACGAGTTAATCAACTCACAATCAGACTAATGATTGACTGTGATTGTGGCGAGGTTTGCTTGCTTGCTTGCTTACTCTCTCGATCGATTTCCAACGAGGCCACGTAACGAAGAGTAGGAGCCGAGCATGTGATATGATTAAGGCTTTGATTCGCAGCCGGCTGAATAAGCACATCTGTGAAATGGCCGGTGTTAAAATTGATTGACAGTTATATATATCCACTGCCTAATCGCTGTTAATTCGAGCCTATTAAATGAGGGTGAATGCCAAAACAACGTTAACCCTTTAACTGGCTCCCTAAATATAGGTATGTACCATAGTTTAAAGCTCCTTCCTTCAACTAAAAGAGTTCAAATAATTCAAAAATATTCTGTCCAGAACGTGTTGTCATCCAAAGTGAATTCTGACACGTAAACAAACAGTAAGTAAACAACGCCTTGGCACATAAATTAATGAAATTGCGTTCGTCGCCGACTTTCGAATGGATAATGCAGCTATATATGTATATCGTGAACGTGCCAACGCTCACACAACACCAACAGCTTCTTCATTCTTCGGTAAAGTACACAATCGACGAGATGGGACACATCTGAAACGTCATAAAATTACTTTTACGACTATCTCGGCTGAGATGACGCAACGCAGGCAGAGAGCTGTATGCTCAACGCTTAAGATAGTTGTCTTGCCTTGACTGTCATGAATGTAATTGAATTCTAATTTGGCGTGTTTTACTATTTTACTAGGTAAGTGTCTCGTATGCCATAAATTTCTAGAATATCTTGAAGCCAGCCAGAGTCTACAAGCATAAAGCCAGACCCAGAATAAGGTGTTTGATGTAAAACTAATTTATTTCCACACACCGTAAAACCTCCCTCGTTACGTGAAATTAAGTATTGGGTAAACGTAAAAGGAAAAATGTTAATTAGACATTGAAACTGCGCCTCAGGGTGAATATCTTAGGTGGAAAACACAAATAGTAAGCTTACAACCCATTTTTCACGTTTTATTCTTATCACGACACACGACAAGTCAGATGGGCATAAGCAGAATGCCAAATAGAAAGTAAGAATCAAGAGATTCTGGTGCAAGTAGAGGAAGTGCGTGTGTGGTGGCTGGCGGTGACACATGCTGGGTCTTGGCAGGAACAAAACACAAGGACTGTAGTGTGTACTGACGGCATGTTGTGTGCAACACGCAGGTTGAGTCCTGCTGTGCCAGCGCACTAATAAATCCATCACACCAACTGGGTGTCGACGCGAGTTATCGACTATCCACCAAATAATTCCCAAGGAAACAAATTGATCATTAGAAAAAATAACAGCAAAAGTAACGGTTGTAGTGGTAACCCTTGTGTTTCCCTAAAAAACAAATAACAACTGATTGCAAATAAAATATTCCTTAGCGTTTCAGCAGGCATCAGCTGTGAACGCTGTCTTTGTAGTCACGAATAAACACGCTCGCGCAAGATGTGCCTCCCCGTCTTATTGTCACTGGAATGCAAACTAGGAAACGAAATAACGCAGAAATACAATCACGTTTTACGACATACGAGCGCAAATATAAACCGGAAATACACATAAGTCTGTTTAATACATATTGGAATATTGAATAAAAACTATAAAAACCACCCCCGCCCCATGGAAATAACAATAATCATAGAAAGACAAGACAAAACGTACGAAAACGTCGAGTCAGTTGTCAAGCTATAACTCTGAAGAACTCTGCATTACCTACACGTAGTTAGAAACATATTGCGCTGAGACGATATTGGGAAAACCATAAAGCAACCCCTCATTGCACATATTTGCAACGCACGAGTGACGCAGACTGCGGAAGAATCAATGCATAGCAAATAGACCCAAGAACAACTGCGTCCTCGTTCTGGTAACGAGCATCGAGCATCTAGTGCGCTGGCATCCATCAGGAGATTGTGGTGAAGATGGCAAGCCAAGGCAAGGCAAGGCAAGACAAGGGGGTGGCAGACCGTTTTACGCCCCTTGTATGTACGCCGAGGCCTCGAACGATCATCAATAATTCATTTCGCATTTATTGCCTATTTTATAGACTCAGACTCTTCGCGCCACGCTTACGCTTGCGGAAGGACGCGGACTCCACTCGAGTATTGCTTTGCGCTTTATTGTTCCACTCCACTTTCTGACATGACATCGACGTATTGGTTTTTTCGCCACTCGCAGAAAACAACAATTTATATGCATGACATTATTGTACATGCGACGCGTATATGCATAATGCTTTATCTTCGCTCCTGCCAGCCTCCTGCCTGCCAGGCGATATTGGATTGCATATGTTATGAATAAAATTTGCGCTGATCATAATTTATGCACGCCTTTTGCACCACCCTTCGTTCATTTATTTAGTTCAACTAAAAACAAATTGAAAAATTGTATTTCCCAAGTGTGCGAATATTAGGTATTAGCCATTGGCGATTTTCCACGTTATTTTAGCAAAAACCCAGGATAATAAAACGTTTCCCCCTATTTGGGGGTAAATCGCCACCGATTATTTCTCAATGCACCCTTGGGTATATTTATTTCTAATGGCTACTTTCAAATGAAGGATAAATGATCCTAAATGCAGTTACCATAACTTGGTTTACCTACAAAAATGAATCAAATTTTAATTAAGGATTAAATACAATTTAACATTCAATGGATAATTATTAAAACTAAAATAATATGAATATTAAATAATTAATTATGAAATGATAATTATTTTAATATAATTCGTTAATAAATGTGCGCATAATTCATATTTAATTATTCCATTATCATAATGGAACATAATAGAGAACAATTCAACAAACACAGCGACAATTCGAATTTGCAGTGCGCTAATATTTGCATTATTAGAACTGCATAATTATGCGCCGCGATACGATGCGATGCGTTGCAGTTCAAATAAATAAACGTCGCGACACCGGCGGCCGCCACTTGCGCGCTCGCTGAATTTATGGAAACATCATGCGGCGCAATAATTCACGTTATTTTAATATAACACTCAACGCTGCCGCCCCCAGGAGTCGGCGAAAGAGTAACGATTTGTTGTTGTTGCTGCAAGGAAAGGAAAGGAAAGCAAGGCAAGCGTCGGTATTTCGAGCTGCTTCTTATCTGCGCTTATTATCCTTCCGCTGACAGGCAGCGCCGCGCTGCGCCGCGGAAATGCAATTTAATGATTTCCTGTTTTACATCTTGCGACTGCCAGCCGAGCACATTTGTCAAAATACTTCATATACCTACATGCCATGCCTGCTATGTGTGTGCACTTGAATAACAATCGTTTTATTTTGCACGTGCAAAATGCACAAGTCAATGGGTGCGCTGCGCCGCTCAAGTTAAGTTAATTTAATGAGCCAACTCCAGCAGCGAACTCAGGCGCATAACTCAAAAACTTGGGCAATAAGTAAGTGCATATATCACACGGGGGCACATCTGGGGAAATAGGAAAAAATCGCGCTCGTAAATCAAGCACTAAAAATATGTCATCAGAAATTATAACCGGCTAGAGGGCGCTTAAAAGCGGTTAAAAGTTCGTTGTGAGTGTCATGCCATGCCTTGCTTTGCTTTGCTTTTTGCCCGTCGTCCTTCCGTTTCATTGCATTCGCCAGGCAGGCAGGTTCAGTAAAAAAGCCAATTTTGACACAAACGCGCAATTTATTTCCGACGTATAAATAAATCACTCGCCACACCGGCGAGTTAAACACTCGTCTGCCATTTCTCGGCAGTCTCGGCCCGGAAAAAACGACTATGATTGAAATCTAGTTAAGTAGATAAATGATCTTTTCCTTTCTTGGCCTGCGGCGCGCGAGATGCGAATTGCGTTTCGCGTATTTTCGAGCGAAAACGCCAATAGGCTGGGGGTTGGATGTGAATTGTGAATGGAAATTTCGAAACGAGAGTGGAAAGTGAAAGCCAGTTTCCTGATGATGGAAACGTCGCTTGCACAATACAAGCTATCTATGATACCAATGCACTTGGAGAATTCCAGTGAGCACCGAATGGGACAACAATAGCGTTGCTTAAAAGGAAAAATACCTACAGATATCCTAACCCTGTTTACCCACCATAGACATCTGCAAAAATCCCTTGCTAAAATTCAAAAATACCGAAAGAAATCCTCGGTTTTCCATTATTTCCGAGCTGAAATATGCATTTACAATATTAATCCGCAACAAACCAGAGAGAAAGCCCGCTGAAATTTCTAATCTTCCACGCCCGAGTTACAAGTAATCAATCCTGAAGATTCCCCAGATTACCCACGTCCCAGGCAAACATACATGCATCACGGCGTGTCTTCCAGCCGCTGTCGCGACGTGTACGAGATGTGGAAAGCTTGTAAGATGTAAATCACGACGCGAAATCCCTTTCAGTACCTCGCCCTCCCCACGCACTTTATTCAAATCCCACGTAGTTCAGGTAAGCTTATTTCCGCCATCGGTGGCAAACTTTTCCCCAGCGTGTGTCCAACCTTTCTTCGGTGCACCCCCGAACACTTGACGCGTGCATTAATGAAATAGAAGTGAAATGCATCGTCGTCCTCGTCCTCGTCGTCCTTTGAAGACCTTTCGTATGATTTGTTTACGTGCATGGCACTCGCGCATAACGAATGCCGATGTACTTATGATCCCTTATCTTAATTACGCGTTCCTCGTGTTTTTTATTACACGTGCCGGAATGCAATCCAACTGCACGAACCAGAGAAAAATCCATAGACTGGGGAGGAAAATATGCCTAGTAACGTTTGATTTCATTAGGGATATTATTGTATTTTGAGAGAAACACTTGGTATGAGAGCGAAATTAATTTATTGTATTGAAGTCGATGGCGGCAGGTGAACGTCAAAGGAATATGAAACGCATCAAGGTAATCATCATAAACTTACAAATATATAAATGTTAATGCGTCACGAATGTTATAAATATAAACAATTGTCCATACCTTGCTTAAAATTCAATATTTTGTAAAAATTCTTTTGTAAACAAATGTATTTACATTTTCATTTCAATTTCAGGTAAATTTTGCAGGAAGTAAGTGGGCACTCAAGTTACTCAACGTACAATAACTGTAATTCCTCGTGCAACTGTTTCGAGTCCTTATGGAGAAGAACAAAAGGTTCACTAAAGCTTTACTACCGAAAGTTGTTTGTAGTCCTGGACGTGGACGATTCATAAAATTCTTGCACAAGCAGAGAGAAGAGCCCTGATAAGAATGAATATGAAACTGACAGAATTGTATAGTGGCCGGCGTGATTGCTGTGTGGAGGCGCAAGCCACTATGCATTTCCCGCATTGACAAAACGACAATTTCCTTTTACATTTTGAATACAAATTTGTTCTAGATTTCTGTATTCTATTCATAAAATGAGAAAAATTGAGCAAAAATAAAATTATGAAAATTGAAAACAAACAATTGAATATTAAAGTGGAGTGTACACGTCCCGTGTCCCAAGTCTTAAGAGTCGTAAATTAAAATCCCTAAGAATCCTCGACAACACGACACAAGAGGAGGAAGACTCTTGGTTAGCGCGAATAAAATGCGGATAGGAAGAAGAATGAATAAGAAACCGCAGATACCGCTTCGGCTCGAGTCGCCTGTAGCTCAGTGCAGTTTTATTTTATTCTTCATTCCTTTGCATTGCCGCTGCTCTGCTCTGGCGTGCATTTATTCCCTTGTTCTTGTCGTCGTGCATGTGGAAAAGTAGAAAAGAGCGACATTGCGAACACGGCGCATTTATACTAAAGCATTATGAGAAGACTGCCACCGAAAACTTGAATTGTTCTCGTTCGGCGGCGCGGCGCAGTCTCCGCGATCATAAAACATTTACGAGGGAACATATTTTATAATATGGGTGGTTCTTCTTCCACTTTTTCCCAGCCCAGGAAAAGTAGACTCAAATCTCAGCGGTGCATTTGGCATTCTTATGACAACCATTGCTGATTTGAATATTTTAATTGCATATTCTTCTCTGTTGGTGAACTTAAACTTAATTAATATGCTAATATTAGTTTGCAAATCAATTAAAATTATTAAAGAATAATTGAAATCTTCTTGAGAAACAAATACTTTGATTGAAAAATTAAGTAAACATGAAGAAAACCAAATAAAACTAAGAGAAACAAACTCAACAACAGTTAAAATCCTATTAGCTGCCCCTCTTCGAAGGGAGAGACAAACGAACCGTGAAAGAAACCACAAAAGTACAAAAACAAAAATACGGAAAAACAATTCGTCTTACACGGAATTTTAATTAATGAACCGCAATTTCTAGTCTGCAGCTCGCAGCGAACAAACAAGCCCTATCTCGTGTAAAAACTCTAAGCTCATTCGAAGCCGAAGCCTAGCGAGGGTGGGTTTACGCCAAAGAGAATGAAAGAAACAAAAAATAACCGCAGTAAATGCACTTTACGTATTTCTCTGTTCTCCGTTTATGTGTATATCTATCTATTCCTCTAGGCTGAGCTGTGCTGAGTCGCGAGGAATGCAGATATTGGGTGCATTACACCTTCCTGTTATTTTCCATTCAAATGTGAAGCAATTCCAATTTAAAAATTCTTCACCTGCCCATTCCCTTTGCTTCGTTTCATTTCCATTTTTTGTTCGTTCGTTCAGTTTGTGTTTTCACATCTATCCTTGCAAATAGTTATTTGAAATTCAAGATTAAACTTTAAATGTTTACTTTTTTGTTCACAGTTAGGAACATAAAACCAATAAAGAATGTAGGGTAAACCGGGGTAAAAACGTGTCAACGACGGTGGCATCTTCTTTACGAGTGAATTCCACGCACGCCGTCGTGTTTCCAGCTCTTCCGGGTGGGTTATACATTTGGTGGCCGGCGATGGAAGCATAGTTTACATGCGCATCGCACGCGAATGTTGAGATTTACGCGTGCAGCCCTCGCAACGCAACGCAACGCGGAAGATGCATGGCTGGCATGCTTGATAGAAGAGTTGACTTGCCTTGGCTTGGCTGATTGTTATTGTTTTGTGCCGAGCCAAAAGCGAATACGAATACGAATGCGAACGCGAACGCCTATCGGTCGCGATATCTATCCACACATGTCATGTTAATGGGACATTAATTCTGGAACAGTTTCCATTTCGCGCTGGTGGGCATTCATTAAAAAGCTAATTCAATTAACCCCTCACAAATACCCCACACGAAGCGCGTATAGTGCGTAGTGTTCATGAAGATGAATGAATGCTTGTGTCAGAGAAGAATTACTATCGAAAAGCGTACCAAAATGCACGTAATTAGTCTACCGCGCTACTAATGACGCCCAAATACGCACAATGCAAAAGTGCAATTAATTTCAATCTTTCCCAGCGTGATTTTTCATTTATCTCATTTCATGTTTGCCTGCTTTTGCCTCAGTCCTGTGAATTTTGTCACTCAAAATGACGTGAAAGCCACCTGAGGGTTGATGTGACGTTAGCGATGCGTATAATGAGCTGAAATATTCTCAAGGTGACTGCAACTACAAGGTGTTCGTGAGTGAACCTTCAACTTATCTTATTACGCATGTCATGTAAGTTATTCCAAAGACACTATACGATAAACAGTCAAGACAAGACAAGAGAAGTCAAGTCATTTCGAAAGCCCTCACCAAACACAACCAACGATAGAAAATTCATTAAATTCAGGCGTCGTCATCATCTTCACGCCAGTTTCGCAAAGAACCTTCCATCATTCCTCAGTCTTGACGTCGTCCTGAGGCTCTCAAGTACGCGCGCAATTATGCCGCTTCCGAAGCGGGGGTTCGTTCGGAGCAGAAATACATAACCCATGCGTTTGCCCGACGCGAGATGACGTCTCATTGTTAATTAAAGTTAATTGTAACGACGCTATGCATCGGATGCTGTCGACGCTTCGCCTCGGTTCTACAGCAACAGCAAACCAAGTGTCTAATCATAATAATACGCAACCCTCCGAACCCCGAATACCGCAATGGACGAAAGTTTCACTTCGACGCCCAAATGGCATTCTAATATTTCGGCTTGAATTCAAGAATTACTTGCAATTTCCGAATGGAAAGGCAATCCGGCCGCTCGGTTGTTTTACGATTATTGTTCCTAATTTGCGCTGGAAGGAAGATTGCCCAGTCACCCTTACAGTTCTCCGGGAATTAAGTCTGAGAGAAGAAAAAAGTACGAAAGGAACGATTATGCATCATTAAAGAAACTGCTGAGGCGCTGAGCGAGATGAAAGCGCACGCTGTGTGAAATTAGTGTGCTCATTACGAATTAGCCTAATTGGTTCAAGCGATGCACGCACAGCACATGCACAGTGAAGGCAAAGGCGCTGAATGATTCATACCGACATTCTTGATGGATAAATGGCTATCGTATGTTGAAACTCACCTGAAACAAATGAAATAAATAACGTTCAGTATGTGAGTCTTATTAAAGAACAAAGAAATAAGTAACAAACACTATAAGAACAAACATTTAACTTTGATGATATTGCATTACACGCTTTGTTAGCCTGGTAGACAGCCAGAGGAGAATCTCTTGAGAATTATCATTCAAAATTAAAACTTCACTCATTGTGTAACATTGCGCTGTTTGTGTTAAAAAATAAAGCAGCAAAAGAGTGCCGAGCGTCGAGCGGACGCGCATTATTTTAATCTGAAACTTTGCTTGCTTGCTTTGCCAATGCAAGTGTGAAGAGAAGAAAGGGTGCATTCATCTAGCTCCTAGCCAGTCAGTCCAAAAAATACAGTGGAATATCACAGCATATGGAATGAAATTTTCATTTATTCATTCATTCATTCATTCGTTCGTTTGTAAGCCAACGTTATGCATATGAATCTTAATTAATAGTAGCAGAAAAAATACCAAAAAAACACGTATGTTTTCAGCAATGGTTTGCACGTTGAAAAATTGAAAAGATTATGAATATATAAGAGGACTGAAACAAGATGTGCGAACAAGCGTCACATAATTGTTAATGGTTTGTTTAACTTCCTTGTTCCTCGTCCTTGCTGCTTGCTTCTTGCTTCTTGCTGTGACTGCAATCTACAGGCTGAAGAAGCTTTCTACACTGACGCAAACCTCAGCCTGCTAAGCACCCATCTTTCTACTCAGGAGCTTTTCACGTGAAATGTTAATAGCACTACCGAGTGCTTCGACCTTCCTCCCCCATCTCTCGAACACGAGCTATCTTGCTCGACGTGGGACAAGTACAAGTAGAAGTAGAGGAACAAGGGAGACACTTCTTCACCTTTCCCTTCGCATTCGCAACCTTCACCTGCCCGGCTAAATGTTGTGGCTGCTGAGGTTGCATCCTTTATTAGACACATTCACATCCAAGGATATTTCATTGAATTCACTACAATGGTATGTTATCCTTATCCTTACAATACTGTAATATAAGAACCGCAACTATGAGTGACATTCAAACCAGGATTATTAATTTATAAAGGAATGCGACTGACTGTCTGACGGTTAGTTATCCTTAGAAGCACCAAACAAAAAGGATCTTTATTAATATAATTTAATTAAGGACGATTAAACGTCTTTATGCGGGCATTGTGGCAATCCTAGCGGTGGAAACTTTTGATCCTTGCCTTGTCTGCCAGAAGGAATGGAATGCAAGTTTGCTTGCGCACGTCGTCGTGCATTTGCCGCAATCTGCCGCGCCGCAGTGCAATTTCGCTGGATTAAAATATTAATTTCGGTTGCGTTTTCGGGCTTACGTGGAGCTCGCCCGTAATGAGCAAATGTGCATGCTGTGCTGCTACGTGCACGAGTAAAGAGAGGAAATCGAGCATGCATAAGACAATGGGGTAATCATAAGGGATGTAATCGACAATAATCGTCAGTTTTCACTCTACCCACCCACGCTCGCTGCTTAAACATGAAGTTTAAACGCACAGATGTCTGCCTAAAGAAATGCATACTTAGTTACAAGTTACAAGATGACAAACAAGACAACTCAAGATAAGACATGACTAAACAAGAACTTCTCGTGAGTCAAGTGTCATACAAGGACGCTGCTGTTTAATATCGTCGTGAAGTTAACGTCGCGTCGCGTTTTGAACACAGCTGCACTGCGACTGACATCAAGATCTTGCTCATTATCTTGATTAAGACTAGAATTAAAGATGCAGTGGTTAGGTTAAAAGTTAGTAATTATAAAATATCGACATTTAAGCCGACACACAGCACGATTTCTGCGATTCTGGGTCAGACACTCGTGGAATTCAAATTTTCCAAATGCCCAGAAGCAAGCGCAGGCACGTACCCCGAGGCCAGCAGGAAGCAAACACGTAGATTGTGAATGCAAAGCCCGATCAGTATTGCGTCGCATACCGACTGAAAAATTTTAATTCGATTTCCAAATCGAATTCGAATTCAGACTCGAAGAGAGAATTGAACACAAAGAGTAACTAAAACTTAAACAGGCAAGTAAACCGCAAAAACAAATAAAATCCATTAGCGTTGATATATAATTAGTCGCCATCAATTTTTAATAACACGTCGCCGCATTCTCGCGATGAAAATTGTTAATTAACAGCCACTTCGTTCCTATTAATATCAGCAGAATGCAAATGAAATCGATAATTAAACGTATTGCTGGGATGCTGGTGAAAGGCAGTAATGCGGTCGTGGGCGCTCGCCAAGAGAGTTACCATACAATACGGAACAATAATAGCAACAATATTAATTATTAGGCCGATGCGCAAACACGTGATTAGTCCATTGCCACAGCAAGCTATGCAATGCAATCAATGCTCCAGTCACACATTATGCAACCAACGCATCGCATCGCATCGCAATGGAACGCAATGCGGCATTCGCATTGAGAAATCGCTAATATGCGCAATCAAAGTGGAAATCCCCTTATAATTCTCCTACTTGATATTTGCATACAGTAATTGCTCATTATCCCCTCGCATAAACAACTAACCAATCAATGCCCAACTCAGCGGCTTTTCATGAATCCGCCATACAAACTGACATTTAAATCCAGGGCAAATTAAATTTTGACATTACCTTCACCTAACTTCACTTCACTTCACTTCATCATGATTGACGTGGCTTAACTCAAGCTTGTGCTTCAGTCATAAACTCTAGATAGTCTGAAAGACCGACATTTGTGGCCATAGCGATCAAACTTCATGCAATGCCAATGCCACTGCCAGTGTAGCCAAGATCCCTTCTCGCGAGGACAAACTTGCTCTGCCAGAAACTCAGGATGCGGATCGGATCCCTACATACATTCCAAGCCCGCGGGTCTCGTTCGAGCATTCCTCGCGCGTGCAACCCCTTGCTACGTGTTATAATAATTATCAATGAGACCCGTGAGATTCAGCGTTATTACCCCAGCCACCTGCCAGGAGCGCATCCCATCGCTTCGCATCGCATCGCCCCGAAATAAAACAATGCAGTGCAATATGCTATCATAACCGACCGCAGCTCATATCCATCGGCCATAAATGAATGAGCGTTGAATTGAACACAAACCACATAAAGGTTCCAACACTCAAGGTTCGAGCTTGACCACCCCTCAGTGAACCAGCATTGCTGCTGTATATTCTTAAAGAAAGCAACTGAAACGTATGTATAATAGAATGAAAATGAGTTTATGGGTGTGAATGATCGTTTTATGCAAAAATTAACAAGCAATTTTCTGTTCTGTTGCCGTTGGATAATAATAGTTTCCGGGCGCTAGCTAGTGAATATGCAAATACAAGCTGGTACTTTTCTACCCGGAGAATGAAGATGCGCTTGTGCTTGAGCTTACAAGTGCTTAATTCTTATGCAGTTATTATCCTGATTAAAATAATTAATACGCTGCGAGGTTAATTCGAAGCACCCTTGGATAGAGAACACCCTATAGGGTAATTTATCGGAACGTGTATAGGTTAGGTTAGGTATCGTGTTGATGTAAATTAAAAGGGGGTGAAAATATAGCACAACACGTCTGTTTGCATTTCATAAAACAAAAGCGACGGGTACAAGACTGAAGCAGGCGTAATTAATATTAATTATTAGCGTTGACAGATGAGTTATTGTCGCTGCACAATGCGCTCCTCATCGCAGAAGGAAGGCAGTTTGTTTTTCGTGAAACCCTTTTAATAACTTTTCGCCGTTTCGTCGTTTCACGTCTTTCAGTCACGTCTTAATAAATGAACCTGCGCACAGAAGGCAAGTGACGAGTATATCCTCAGGGCCATTCTTATAAACTTCAACAATCATTAGTACTTCTTCATTAATATCCCAACCAACAAAAATTCGGTACAAATTTCGACTAGGTATTTAAATTTAAATTTAAATTTCACCTGCGGCGTTTAATTGAAGCTTGAACCTGAATAGAATCCTGGCACTGAAGTGAAGTTGAAGTTTGATTTTGAATTTCGGTAGGTAGATTGCGTCGATGGGAAAATATCCTGAATTCAGGACGCCCTGAAGTTTCCCGAGCGAGGGAAAGCCTTGAGGCTTGCGGTGGCAGACACGAACCGAACCCTGCGCAGCAAAGTGCTCTGCACTCTACCCCCTTCGGTGTGGGCGTTCGAATTGCGATACAGCGTAAGTACGCGACAATAAAGTGCGCTTCGGGGGCGGCTGGCGGCCCCCCGGCAGTGAATTAACTGCTCCCCCGTAGCGGCGAGCGCTGATTGCTCCTGCAATCATACGATCTCGTAATGCTCGCTCGAGAAAACTAACAGTGTTATGACAGAAAATGCTGTGAAATATTGCTCTGAATCGATTAGATACAAACAGGCGGCTTCAGTTTGTATAATTTATTAAACAGTGAATTTAATCACCGGTCATTTCTCATCTTGCACAGGGATTAACCTTATTTGCAAGAAGAATGAAGGAAGAATGCAGAACAGGCAGGCAAACTGGGCAAGTTCACGCCAAATTGCGCTGCTAATGATGCATAAGCCCTGCGTCCTGAATTATATCACGCAATTGATGCGCAAGCGTTTGCTGCTTTTTTACGCACGTTGCGTCTCTTGATAAATCGACGTCTTGCGTCGAAGAAGAACGCAGGGACGCATTCTGCGTGACTAATTGTGCTAAGCAATTAACCTGAATTACTTAAGTATTTTTTATCCTGCAAGTAATGACATTGCTTAGAAATAAATGTCTACGTTGAAAAAGAACTTAAAAGCGAGGAATCTTAAAGAAACAAACCCACAAACTTAAAACTATGACATAAAACGAATGCAATTTGAGTTGGAAGTGAGTTTCAGTGCAACCGCAAGTGCAGTAAGTAAGTAAGACACTTTCTGTCCGATGGGAAGCTGGTTAGTGCAAAGGGAATGTTAATTAAATCGTTTTAATTACCAGTAATGTAAGCACTGACTTTCAGTCTTTAGAAGCGCAGAAAAGCAAAATTTACATCTATTTCATTTCATGACAATACTTTCGCTGACTGACTGACTGACTGAAAATGTTTTTACAAAATAGTATTTCCTCCTAAATAAAAGCATGATTAATACGCGTATAAATATTATCAGATGCTACTGACTATGCTTTATGCGATGGGTTATACGATACTCTTACGTAATAATATCGTGAAATAGTTCACTTTTCGTTCATATTTAATCATAAACTCAACGATAACCTTAAAAATATGCCTCGGGTAATAAATAAATGAGTAAACCTACCCGATCCTTAATAGATCGTTATTTTCCTATTTTCCATGCTCATATTAAAAGATATCAAATTTTCACGAGCTATTCATTCATAACCATAAATAATTTCACATTATCTCTTCAGCGTTATCTGAAATATGGACTGGCAATGAATTTATTTACGCACATTAAAAAATCCAGTGAAAACGAATGGAAAGCGCAGATGGATTTGGCGATACCGTTGATAAATATTACACTTAATTATGTCCTGGATGAGCTCACACACTTTATGCACCTTGACCACGCAAGCGCAAGTGCAAAGGCAAGGCAATTCACGCGAATTAAACATGCATTTAGTTTAGGTTTACGACTACGTCAATGTCCACACAAATCTACGAAAGTGTGTCGCAGCCCTCGTTTCAATTTGTTGCTTAGTATAGTAGATGCGTACGAGGGAGCGCAGCGTGGGCGATGTGATGCGAAAGATTGGGGAAGAAAACAAATTTATGAAGTGTATACGCGCGCAATCAGCAGTGTTACACTCGTCACCACATTCATATTCACATATGTACGTACGAGCGTATTGTATTCCTAGGAAAAGCAATAAGCTGCCCCCCGTTCATGCCACAAAAGTTTACGATTGCTTTTATTGCTAATTATGCGCCTGTACCTGCGCCTTTTATTATCCTTTGCCTTTGTATATACGTTATACGTTGTACTTTACACGGACCTGAATATAAATACTTAACTGAGTCATAACCTTCGGTATAATGACGGCCAAAAGTTCAGACTGATATTACTGATGGCTGATAAGAATAATAAAACTTCGTTCGCATTTAGAAATTTAATATTTTTGGCAGAATTGCAGACTTCCTTGAGGCTAAATGCAATTCCCAAGTTTATGTTTAAGCTTTGGTTTTAGTTACAGTTTCACTTAGATACAGTATTTATATTGAGCGGTCTCGAAGATAAGCATCTACGGATACAGCTCTCGGTGGGTAATTAGTTTACAGCCACGTGTAAACTAAAAGTACGCCAATTGCTCGCGAAGTTTCGCAGGAAGAACAAAACTGAACAGGGCAGAGCGTTGAGCGTGTGGCAGGATATTGAGCGAAAGTCTACCGGTTTACGTGCTTGCGTGTAATCAATCCGTTTGTTTACGTTATTGATGATGATGGGTGTAACTACCATTGATCATGTTATGGCAATTATTACAGTTCTACATAACATTATACTTTAAACTATACAGACATTTGAATTTATACCAATTTTGCTGTTATAAAATATGAAAAACTCCACTTCCTGGACCTGGATCCTCATCCAGACCTGATCTGGTCTGGTATGAAATGATTCTCTGGATACATTCATTCTGGCCGATGTGAAATTAATATAGACAGCGCTTAATACGAGACGCATGGCAGCAGTGAAGGGTAGGGTACGGTCGGTTTGTTATAATTGAAGATTAAGCCATCCCGGTGTGGCGCCCGCCGAAGCCGTCGCAATCAGGCAGACTCATCGCAATATGCGGCAGAAAGCGGCGGCGGATTAAGAGCGATTAATCGATCTGCGGCAATGGCAGTGCCGTGTCGGTGGAGGCGGCGCACTCTATCGATAATTATTAATATTTCATAAATAAGGCAGGAAAGACCAACGAACCAACCAGATGGCAAATTGAACGTTAATAATTAAGTCAACCCAACCATTTCACTGCATTTTTCATTTAGTTTTATCTCCTCTGGCTTAATTCAACTTGACACTTAATTTTCAACTTTAATTCTTCTGATGCCCGCGCTCCCAGAATAAATATTAAATATAATATCATCGAAATGCAATGTAACACACAATAATATATGAGAAAACATCTCGCTTTGCTTTTTTGCATTCTAAACAGGGTAATACATCCCTGGCGTGTTCCATCTGAAGAGAAAAAACAAGAAAAGACACGACATTGAAGTTGATGCACGGAGAAAAGCACGCCTGCGTCTACAGGAAAAGAAGGAAAGCTTCTTAGACGCGAAATAAAATTCTTATTGAATTCGCACATATTATCCCCTCGTCCTTTTCGTATAAATTGTTTCAGAAGTGGCTGGCTGCGCAGTGGAAAAGCCCAAACACCGTACAGGGTGCCAGAAAAATAACTGTAATAAAAGTTGCCTGGGGTATAAGTAGACCCCGCAGTCGTGTAGCCACCCTGTGAATGGATCAGCAGGACGAGCGATACACATTAGGACGTAAAGTCGATACTAATACCCTTCGATTGGCAGCGGAACGCAAAGACAATATAAGAGGATAGATAAACACGCCGTTAAGATCAAAATAAAGACCCTTGGCTGCCCACCAATGTCATACAAACCCACTACGAATACATTCAGCAAGAGTTGGACTTGGAACTTGTGCTTGAAACTCACCTGAAACAAAAAGAAAAAAGGCATAAGTATCATTGCCCTGAGGTAGCTTCTTAAGAAAAGAGTTTTTATCAGTTTCTTATCAATTTATAGGTTTTAGGCAAACTTTCAACAACAAAGGGATTTAATCTTGTACGCACTTGCAATACACACTTTGGAAACTACTTGATCCCTTCGTAAGCGCAAGCGCATACGTAACAATGTCTATGTTTGTATCTTCGACGAACGCATATTGGTATAAAGCGCACCACACTCTAAGTAACATGCGGGAAAATAGCGTGTGAAGCGGTTGCAAACGACCGATGCGATCATAAAGATAAATGTACGAGAGTTCCTGCACTTGATTCCGCCGATGATCTTCTCAAAGTACAACAAGAACCAAGCCGACTAGAGAAGAGTAGAGCGTTCCCTGAACAGCTGCAAAGTTTACTTTGATGCAACGAATAATCGTTAGACAGCCTATTAAATTTCTCATTTTCATTCGTATTCTCATTCTCATTCGCATTTTTGCAGGCAGTACCAGTATAGTACCTGGATATACATTTCCGGCCTTCGTTGGAGCATTTAATAACTTTATGGCTATGTAATTCTTGGGGCTCGCTGCGAATTGTTTTAATATCTCCCAAGCGGCACGCGCTGCACGAACAAACTTGCACGATCTTAGTATACATAACGTATAAAAAATACGTCTCAATGGACCGACCCCCAGGACTCCCAGGAAACTCGTGGTAATTTCAACATTAAAAAAGTTACTTCCACTTCTACAGGACAGGGGCCCACACACGTGATGTTTAATAAATAATTTTCAAATAAGTATATTATTGTGCAAACGCACTTTTTTAGAATTTCTAGCAAAGAAGGACTGATATCGCCAATGCACGAAAAGCCCTGACATATTTCCTATTTTCTTGGCTGAATCCTGCCATAAATATTGATCCTTGAATGGGAGCAATTGTTGGACGTGATGCCGGTCACTTTCGGTCCGCGCGTCTGTCATTTATCTATAAATGGACACCGTGCTGGCTCCTCGCTCCTCGAACACGCCGGCAACGTGAGGGATTTTCTTTATTTTCTTATTTGCTTGTTGGTATCCCGGTCACAAGCGTCTCGCCCGAAATGACTTTTCCATATCGGGAGGACGAATCTTCGTTCCATCCTGCAGGATGCAAGATGCAGAACGCCCCAAGAGGCAGGGATAATAAAATCACAAAATCAAGTCGCTCCTGGCGCCCAGAAGCGAACGACAAACGAACGGTGCACAAACACTCGGCTCAAACTGTTGCCTAATATAGTCCTCTGCATGGCAGTGGCGTTTTTGGCAGTGATTTTGACGAGCCCGAAGAGACGATTTACTCCAAGGGTCAATCATCCCTTATTTTAAGACAAGGGTCGTCGCCCACCCTCGCCGTTTGAGACGAAATGACCGCATTTAACTTACACTCAGCGTCCGAGCTGCAAAGCAAAGCAACGAAGGAAGGATTTGAGCGATCTGGAAAGTACGCGCCAACGACACGAAATCCTTTAAAACAACTTGCCCTGCACCGTATAATAGTTGGACGTGTAGCGTCTACGGGATGCATGTTTTGACTGTGACTTAAAGTAGCCTTCCTTATGGCTTAACCAGAGAAAACACACGAAACTGCATTTGCAGTTTCCTTTTATGTTTATTCCTTGGACTACTGGAGTGGACTGTTTGTACAACAGCAAAACATTACAGATTTTAAATGAACCCAGTTGAGTTCAGTCCAGGACCTAAACCCACAAGCAGCGCCCCGATGTCGTTGTGACATCATTAAAATTAATATTCCCACCTTTGTCCCTGTCACCAAATTCCAGGTACATGCAGTACGTTATTACTTCGTAAACAAGTCGCTAAATAAACTGCGCCCCTACAGTGCACATGGATACAGACTGAGCCTGATAAATAATTCGTGGTATTATTTTGTGCGGGTGCGAAAGGTGCAAACATTGGATGGACGCAGTTTGCAATGAAATTACCAACATTAAAGGGAATTTTTACTGGGCACTAGTTGACTCTGTTCTTTGCACTGGCATAGCCGACGCGGCGAGGAAAAACTCGAGGGATGCTGGCGAATGTACAGCAATGGCGTGTACATAATTTAAATCCCAAACAGCGAATAAAATAAGCGCGCTACATACATTTCGCATGCGGGCTGCTGTTCAGACCCAGGATCAGTAGTGGTATTGTTCCTATTTGGTGCATGTAAATGTGAAATTGCACGAAATTACCTGCAGATCGGTGTTTTACATTTGAAATTTCACAGCTCACATTTGCACCTTGCATTCTCATCCACGTAGATGCAGGTAGACTGCTCTTTTCTCCAACGAGTTCGCATTTATGAGCGCGTTTACCACCAGGTTGGGGCAATTTATTAAAATATCTTCAGGGAAAACGTGAAGTCTAGAAGTGAAATGTTTTGATTCCAGGAATAATCGACCAAAAAGATTCGCAATTAAGGTAAAAAACCCCATTACCGACACCATAAGAGTGACAAACAGTTTTGCAATATTCGACATAGAACGTGAGATATTCGCCCTTAATGTTGGACATTTTCCAATAAGGTTTCTCCAATACTCTGCTTTGGTATCTGGATCTGTTTTCTGGTATTTCCCGTCGGGATAATACAATAACGCGTTACTTGCGAGGCAGTTGGTGTCTATTTAGTCAGTCAGTCAGTCATTGTGTCCCATCGAGTTCCTGCGCTTGCCGCTGTCAGTTGACTGTTTTTGTTTGCTAATTGGCAGCAGGACAAGCGACGTGTCACTTTATAATTCAGGCTGAGTGCTTGGCTATGCTTCCGCCCCCGCCTGCCATTTAACCTAGTGGCGTGGATCAGCCATTTGCCGTTCCGCATAAATAATATAAAATTCTGAGCTTGCGCCCTAGGCTGCCATCGCTCACGTAACTCTAAGGTGACAAGGATAAAATTGTCCTTGTGTTCGTATATGTATTTCGCTCGAGGGCCAACACTGAACTGAAAATCAATAGCAAGTTTTTATGCTAAAGTAAATTTAAGTAAAGTATAACAGGGAGCAAACAATAAAGAATAACTTTAAAGAATTTGGTTGAACTTTGATTATGAGTTGATTGCTTCGCTTCGAACCACTTAACCTGAATTAAAATTCCTCTGCGACGAGGAAGAAAATTGGAAAATGCATTTACTATGCTACATTTCACTTCAATTTAACTTACATGTCACAGTCTGTTGCTGCATTAATTATTTTGTTGAATTTTGGGTATTGAATAAGAAAAATGGTAAAAACAGAGAAACTAATTTAAATTTCTTTGAATGTCTGACTGAGTGACTGACTTAGGACATTAATTAAATGTCATTTAATTTGTGCTTGGCTTGCCGAGTGGAGCGAAGCGGAGATTTACAATTTTTCCTGCAGACTGCAGGACTGCATTGCAGTCTTTGAGTGAATTTAAGTCGTCGAGGAAGCAAAGAAGGGAAAGAAGGCACTTCTATTCATTACTCTTCGCTGCACCCCTTTCACCAACGTGCACCAGTTGCATTCGCATTCGCAAGAAAACGCCAGCAATGTGCACAATGCGGTACAAGTTTGTAAATGTGCAACTGCAATTGCAATTCGACGAAAACTGAGGGCATAAATCCAATTCGCGTACAGCCAAAACAACCAAACTTCTTTATTCTGTCGCATTTCGTGCTTGTGCTCAGATAGTTCAAGGCGGTAGGGCTCTTAATTTGCCCATGAATGAAATTATATTTAAGAGTAACAATAAGACAACCCTTCTGTCACAGCACATACCCTCAATTTTTAAATTGAATTCAATTTCTAGCTAATGGCAAATTCATGTCGTGTTTTAAAAATACTCATTTTTAATTAAATTTCTTAAAAAATATGGTGTATGTAAATATAAATTTCATTTTCTGTTTTTCCATAAATCCTGTTTGATCATTACATATTTCATGTTAGGGGTGAAAATGCATTTATAAAGCGCGAATTTGCAGTCACAAATGCATACATTTATCAAAATTATTCCAGAGGGTAGCAAATATTTTATTGGAATGCAATTAGCGCAATAAAATATTTACATTCGATCGCGTGTATAAATAATTTTGGAGCGAATATAAATAAATATTTATACAAATACAAATACTCCTCGGTATTTCAAGTTGTATGCGAATAAACCGGGAAAAAGCTATCACGTTGACTTCCTGCTGGGAACGAACTGCGCTGAGTAGAGTTAATGACAATGTAAATCGTGAATTATGTACAGCAAATTCTTTTTGATGATAATGAGTTCGCTCGCGTGCGCGTTGCACAGCGACTGCTTCATTTGGCGTTCACGTTCCGAGGCAAAGCGGCATTAATATAAAACTTTTCAAATTCCGTTCATTCGTCGCTGCTTAAAAACTACCTCGAGCGGGAGCTCTGGCGGTGGCGGCCAATATTAAAGGGCATTTTTATGTGCGCCGCCGGCATGGCACTTGCATTAGTTCTGCCCAGTTTTATCATAACGTTTTAGCTCGTTCTCATTGCCGGCGCGATTGCGTAAATAATCCATAAATGTAAAAACGTACTTTACCTCTGATATCGCACACTCTTAATTGAAATTTCTTTCATGTGCTAAACTAGAAAAAAGACCAACTCTCCTTCGAGGAAAGCACGAACGAGCCAATAAACAAGATTAATTATTCTTTTTGCCGTAAAAGTTAATTTACTCTCCAGGATAATATTTTCCTACAATTAAAAACTAATATTTTTCTACCAGAAGACACGCTTTTAATATTACTTTACATAATTCCATAACAACAGACATGAAATAAAAAGTTTTCTTTGGGGGTGGATGTGGACTTGTTCTTCTTATTGAAAACGTGTGCGGCGTGTGTTATAGTCCTAGTGCTACTACAAGTCTTCGTCCACGTTGGAGAAAATTTGCCGCAAAGCAAAATACAATATATTTGATGCGTAGCGTACACACACGTGGCGGCAGGAGGCGGCAGGAAGAGAACAGCACAGCACGTTCACGCACGCCGGAGACGGCAGTGGTGGGAACGTGGAAAACGTGCACGTAAAGAGGAACCCAATAATTGGACTCCGGCCGGCATCGCTCCTTGAATACGGAATCGCGCCGACCGGCTGACATCCGCAAAAGACACCGCCACCACCGCCGCCACTGCCAAAGAAGACGAAGAAGAGGCAAGAGCAGCAGCAGCAGCAGCAGCAACAAGGCAGCCAGCGTCTGGCAGCGTCTGTGTTTTCGCTTTCTACATGCATTCGGCAGACACACAATGAAACGAACAAAAGTTTCTCAGTCGCCGCAGAGCAAGCGGAAGGAAATTATAGGCAGCTTAGAAGCAGAAGCAGTAGAAGAAGCCTCACTGGCAAAGAGAAAAGTAAAAGTAAAAGTTCATTTCTCCAGCCGGACACACGCCTGCTCCAGGAAGTTAAAGGAGATTAGCTAGAAGTTAAATATGTTGCAATTGTCCCTTTTGGCATTATTTTTATTTTCAATCGTCCATCCCTTGCTCAACTTCTTCAACTGCACTAATAATTTTATGCCTCACCTTAGCTGCGACTTGGGGTTGGTTATCTGTGGGGCGGTAATTAAAGAGGACAATAGTTAGGTGGATTTACAGCCGCCCAGAGTCTCTTAAACCATTAGATAGTGGGTCATCTCCCTTATCAGCTTTCGTGAAGGTCCAGAATGTAAAAGCAAATGTCTCTAATTGTCGTAAAATAAATTCATCCCTCAACTAAGAAACCAGGACGAGGACGAGAACGCAGTCCCTGAGATGTGCCATAAAATATGGAATTATTGCCGAAGACATAAACGAGGTACCGCGTTGGTTAATTATCCCAAGCTGGTTAATTAAAAAAGATTAAATGCTCATTGAGCCCCTCGTATTTCACAATACCAGAAACGACTTTCTGACTTGGGACTCGACCGTCGTCGTTTATGCATTTTCTATGCTCGCGTACAATGGCCCATGAAAGTGCGCTATTATTTTTACGAGCGCCACATTTTTACGAATTTATTTACGTTTACGTGCCCTGATTATGAGCCAATGCAATTCATACTCTGCGAGAATGAGGCGTGAATTCAGCACCGCGTGCCCGGAATGGCAATACAAATTTGTCTAGAATTCAGACTTTAGACACAGTCCAGAGTATAACGTTTAATTAATCCCCAAGTCATCCTTTGTTTATCCCAGTTCTTCAGACTGCAGACATGGCCATCAGCTGATGGTCAAGTGATCTCTTGATCTCGCACGTCGCATAGCCAAACATCATCCTCGTATATCAAACATTTTTCGTAGGAGCCTCCCCAGCATTGTAGCCTTGATCTTGACGCAGCAAAGCCAGCCAGTGTCCTGGCATCTGGGAGGCGAAACGGTTTAATCGGATCAAGCAAATGATTCGACATAATCTACTAAAGCGTGTGTGTCGGGACGACAATGGGCAGCAAAGTGACCTCCTCGGTGATCAGACAGGGGCGAGATTGAGTAATACCAGTATATTTCACTGGCACATGGCTTAGCCCTGCAGGATTCAGGACTGAAATTGAAGTCCAAAGTCCTAGTCAGTCCTCTGACGAGTTGAGAGTTGCCAGCATATGCTGTCGCCTATCTGCACGGATTTGACGAAGCAGCAGTGGGTTTTCAAATGATCTCCAATTGTGCTTCGCCTTTTCTGCTCTACGAGTATTCTGTGTTTGCAACAAATGAGAAAAATACCGGATGTGCGCACTCAAGCATCCAACCAGCCAATAGTTGTTCTTCGCTTGCTCGCTGCTCGCTGGCTGGCAATATAAGTTTGCCGTGATTTTCCCGAAGCGGACGCATGCATGGCAGGCACACATGGTCAGTTCGCATCAGCAGTCGGGGGTCAGGGGTTGCATATTGGCAATCACAACTCCCCGGATCCAAGCCGGTCTCAGACGGAAACTTTTCCTCGAAGACTTGAACTGGTTGTTAAACACAGTCCTGGATTAATATAAGAGAAGGTGAGGTGAGCTGGGAGAAGAAGGACCCCTAGTAGCTCATCTCATCTCATCCCAGTCGCGTATCCAATCTGTTTATCGCGCTTCATTGAATCGCATGCGCCATTGGTTTGGTTGGCGAGGTAATTTTTCTCGTCTGCGCGCTCGTTCCACGTTCTTCACGTAGATAGATACGTACGTACGTGTTTCTGACACCAGATGAGCACCTATTTGCCGGTTTTAGTGGCACAGATGAGTGTCGTCTCGCATTCCCTTATTAAGAGAGGCAGGCACGTGCTTATCATAGAAATCCTCCCTTTGAATCTGGCAGTTCTCTGACAAGACTATTCAAAAAGAATTTCTTTCCATTGCTTGTTGGTTTATAATTTATAGAAACTAACCATGAACACGTCCTTGTGGTCTGGTCTGTACTGATATTCTGATGCCGGGAGGCAAGATGCCGCAAGAGCCGCAAGCTGTCTATGATAATTGTGGCTGATTGGGGTTTCATTGACGCCGGTTCGGTGCAAATGCTTGCAATAGATGCAGCGTTAGTGAGAAGTCACCCCTCAGTCATGTGCTTTCGCTGTCAATGCACCGCCAGTGACTTCCGGTTTAATCAGGACTTTCCCGGCCACCCCCGGGAAAGTGATTGATGACACTGCGCATAGTGAGCTCGTAGGTATATGATCCATGTCATACCATACCATGTCATACGAACAATACACGCTTGCCTTGTCTATTGATATAACAAGTCTATAAAATATCCTTCAAAATTCTTTTATTTCTTTCAGGATTTTTCAGAAACATTCATATCAACACCCCCTCAATATCCACCAAACACAAAAGAAAAGAAAACACTGCCAAGAAAATAATCTTACTCCACAATATTTCAAAATCAATCAATACATCAACGAATTTAATTAACCAGAAAAGAAATTCATTCAGTGTACTGGGTGAATGTCACTGTGGTACTCTTGTAATGTACTCTCGCAACCCTTACAAGCTTAGGCAGCGTAAGCGAAGAAGCATAATGAATATGATTGATTTAAGCCGATTATTATAAGCTGATCAATGAAGTAGCTACCAGAATATAAAGCACCGCCAAAGGAGAGGAAAGGAAAGCACCTTACATGCTTCTTAACCCTTATAGAGTTTCCAAGAATATTCGCTTTTCGACGTTATTATTAGGCTGAGAAATTATTTTCTAACATAGCGTACGTAAACTCACCTTGCCAACGCCTGTGATTTCTTTAACGCCGATGCGCCGCAGCAGCGCTGGCGGCACTGGGGGCGGCGAGCGCTGCAGCGTGCCGCAGAAGCCCGTGGAGGGCTCGCCGCCATCCTCGGAGTTGGAGCGTTTCCTGCGGTGCGGCGACGACGAGAGATTCAATTTCTGCGCAGCCCTGCAAGAAATAAATAAACGCACGTTATTCAATTATTGCATCTTCCATTTCGATTACGGTCACGTGATAATAGATTTCTTCGTTTCTTCGTGCTGTTTTTCTAGCTGTAGCTATAGCTTTAGCTTTTACGCCACTGCCAGCGATAAAAGATCGCTTGGTAAATATTTATGACAGCCTCACTCCTCACTACAGCTAGAGCTGCACTCCGAAGGCGACGATTGTAAGAAGTGCGTAATTGGCAGCCAGTCGCAGGTGCACATCCTGTCAGCTCGAGTTTTATGTTGAGGGATGAGTAGTGCACTGGATGCGTACAAGGGTGAGATTGAGGAGATGAATGTCTTGAATGTGTGGCAAGTCTTGCGCCATATGCGACACTCATAAGCCTTCGTTTCGTCTTTTTTATCTTCGTTTCTTAAGAATTTTAAGATATTTAGTTTCTTCAAAGTGACTATTCTCTATAACCAATAACGCATCTAATAACTGACTGTGCGTCTAAACGCACATGACGGGCGGCGAAAGCGACGGAAACTAAAAGCGAAAGGCACATCCATCCATCTTTCAATTTCATTTCGCGCAGAGCGACAACTTGACAAGAAAGGCGTTAAGTTACCATAGACAAGTCGAAACTTGACTGCGAGACGCGTACGAACGAAATTTCCTTCCGCATGCAGGTTACTCATCACTTTCTTACGAGTATAACCTATAAAAGTTTGATAACAATTCAGCAACTTTGCTATTTAAAGATTATCGCCATATGAAAAAAACGATAAAATAAAGGAACGAAGAGAGGCGTAATGAAGGGCAAAAGTTTTAATTAATTTGCCTCTCCAGCGACATTATCGACGCTTTATTTCATAATTAATAACGCACCTCCCGAAGATCCCTCAGGAACGCGGTGAATTAATAAGCAAGTACTTCATAATGTATACTTTCATTAAGCAGCCTCTCACTGGTTCGCATCTCGGCATTGTTTACCAGTGCCAGGTAGAGAGAGTGCTAATTTTCAATTAGACTTCCACCCGCAAATATCAAATAAAATCAATCCAATTCCCTGCTTGTATTTGTTATAAATCTGAGCGCGTTCAATCACATAGATATTATTTAATCAACAATGCACACTCAAATGCAAACAAGCAAATCGAATTCAACACCAATACCAAGCACCATGCACCGACAGGAATAGTCGGTCCTTCGATTAAAATATCCAGCGATGCGCGAGTTTTTCCTTCCCTCCCAAAGGAAGAGGAAGAATCGCAGACGCGGATGTAAAAAATGATTCGAATCAGCATTAGAATTATATGTGTGTTGTGCTAGCAGCTAGCTGCTTCCCCTTTCTTCGGGCGAACGCGAATTGACGCATTTCTCGCACCATTCGCTGCTGCACTGCAGCAGAAGCAGAGGGTGGCTTGGCTTGGAAGTTCTGATTTATGGCCAGCAGGTCTCTGCTGTCTCCGACGACATTATGCAAAGTTTCCGCCGATGTTTCTCGCTTTGCCAACGGCAAAAGCCGCACACCGCGAGACCTGCCATTCTGCATCAATTTCGCACCTCGCAGAGCCTAATCTACATCCAGGACCTGAACGACTTTTGCAGTTCTGGCATTGAATTAACGATTTTTAAAATTCTCGGTTAATATTGGCTGGGTTTAAATGGAACCCTTGGTATTTCGCATTTGCATTATCCTTGAAGGTCCTTGGAAAGGTCTCAATGGGAAGATGCGACAATCACAGTCTGAAAAACTGAAAGCGATGCATCGCAGCGCCCCGGGGGCGGTTTGAATAAGTGGGTATCACACTTGTGCACGCAGCAAGGCGCTCGCAGCAAGGCAGATAGCATAAGTGGTGCACGATTTATGCGCGCTATAGATTTATTGTGTAGCTGTGAGTGGAGCGCAGTGCATTGTGCGTTTGAATAGTGTCACAATCAGATATGTAATGATATTCCATTATGTATCATAGTATCATATATTCACTGCTTTTTCCATTCAGAGAGCATTCCATTCTCAAGAACTAATAAAATACCATACAAGCCAGGCAATTACAACACAATTGCGTTTTTGTATCAGGGAATCATCAATAATAAAAAATCTTCATTAATATGCAGTATGCAACCCAAAATTCGTATTGACCTACATTTAAGGAGAGGTAAGCTTGATGCCTTGCGGCTGAAACATGAGCATATTTTTCATATGCCATCGCATCACGATTGCAACCCGATAAGCGACGCAGTGACGCAGTTTTTATTGCGTACGCAAATTACATATTATCCTTAAAAGGTAAGCGCGCCTTGCCCATCAGCGAGAACAAACGAGCGGCGCACGCCTGGCTTGTCTTTATCTCGTCCACTCTGCAACGCTCCGAGGCGAAGTGAAGAACAAGCAACAACGGTATTTTCGGACGATTTATGACAGCAATTTGTAATTCTTTGCGTGTAATGTAATCCGCGTCTCTGACCTTAAAATAAACGCGAAATCCCACAAAATCCCGACGCGCGTAAAAAATAACTCGACTCCGCGCGGTGCGACGTGTAATACTTGAGGAAATGCTCTTTTTTGCGTCGATCCTCCTCTGGACGCTGTTAACCTTTGAGCTGCTTCTTAAGGTCACATCCACACGCTTGTAAGACGCTTCGACGGCGTCGTCGCCTTCATGTCACGGATCGCCGCGAGTCGACGTCATTTGTTCAAGACACCAACCAGCCAACGGCATAATCATAGTCAAGACTACATACAAGACAGAAGACAAAAGCCCTCGGAAGAGAAGCAAAAACAAACGTGAGTAGTGCACTGATGCAGGCAGCAGGCAGGCGCTTGGGTGTAATAATAGAAAGTGTTTAAGTGTTTGGCGGTGCGGTGCGCTCTTTATTCTGTCTTGAGTCGCGCCGCCGGAAAAATAATCACAGATTGGCTCAATCTTGTTCCTCTCATCTCTGGGCTTGTACTGTCTTGTCTGTATATTTTTCACTGGCCGGTGCGCCGATACATAGAGCAAGGCAAAAGAACATACTCTCTCCACTTGAGCTTTATTTATCTTTGCGCAAGAAAGACAAAGGCAGCAGCCGAGGAGCAAACAATCGACATCAAATGTATCATTTCCGCTTCAATTATTTCTGTATTGAGCTTATTGCTCGTCAAAAGTTTTTGTGCGCAGGCGGCAAACGCTAAAGGAATGAACAGGAAACGAAACGAAAGGCAAGAATGAATGCAATCGCAAACATAAACGCAAGCACAACTGAGCAAAAAGAGGATGTGTGAGCAATCATGTGATGTTTACAAGAGAAGACACGAGCGAGCCAGGCTGGCCCGAACCGAAGAGACCGGAAGAGAACGTTCAGCCCATACGCAGCTAATCAAAGCGCTAAATTTTTTATCGGATTATATATCTAACCGAAGAAGAACGACAGCGCTTTATGGACTTAATAAAAACACCATTCTTTACACTTTTATACGTTTCCCAGGTCAGAACAAAATTCTAAACGAAAAATGATTACATTTTCAATGAAACTTTGATGTTTCGCAACTATTATTCCCACATCTTGGAGAAAGAGCTAATGAGGCGAAGTTTACTCAGGAAGCAAATCGAAAAGAGAAGCGCGCAAATATGCAAAATATTTATATTAAAATATCAGCGAGACAGGAAGTGAAGCAAAGTCCCAGTCCCTGGAAAGTTTTCCAATAGAACGGCCACAGCGTGCCTTGCCATGCCCTGGCCAGGAAGAAACGAGAAAAGAAAAAGTTAACTTTGGTAAACTTTTAATTATATTTATTATACACACTCAATGTAGTTCTGATAAGATTACTCAATGAAATGTTACTTGCAAAGCGCTTCTAAAAGGCACGTATTTAATCACTAAATATTTATTTAGGTATAACAAGAAGAAAAAATATCTAAAACTCTTGAAGTGACTTGACTCTGACTCTGACTCGAAGAAGAAATCAATCAAGAAATTAATAGAGGAAATTAAATAACCACAGTAATATCGTTGAAGTATAAAGATCGATGAGTCCCCAAAGAGCAGCAATACCGAAAATCCCGAAACTCTAGCGAATTCTGTTCTGTACTGTAGTTTCGTTTCCCAACAATTCCAATGCATTCTGCTATGTTTGGTTCAATTCTGTTTTATTCGGAAAAAGTCTTGAACCCTGCAGGTAAAGTAAAGCCGCGCTCTGGATATATCAAAATGACATTGTACACGGGGATGGACGCAGAAACCAGAACGCAAGCGAGGCTATCCATCAGTGACACTGACGTTATCAACACCTGTATCTGTATCATTCGCGCAAATGCAAGCTCAAGCTCAAGCGCAAGCATGTTTATTCCACCTAGGAATATATTCACCTCCCAGGCTAATGAAGAAACTTTGCTTAGTAAAAAAGAAGAATGACTCGCACGCGCAAACAAAAGCAAAAGTAACGTTTACTCTTTACTTGTTCCTCGGTGACAAGACATTCATTCATTCCTTCCTTGCTCCCTCCCGCTCTGGAATAAGAAGTTTTGCCTGAGTCTTGCGCGTGAATGTGAGTCTTAAGATTTTCCAATTTCACAGGCCTCTGCTTCCGGAACGAGGAAGAGAACGAAAGAACACGAAACAAGGACCAAAAACGGCATCAAGGATGCAAGAAGCGTTGACTTGGCTTCGCGTTCGCGTCGTATCGCCAATACGCACCGTCATCCAACAAGCGACTTTCGCTTTCGCGTTCCCTGCCACGTGGTGAAAGAATAGCTCAACATATTCACCAGAGCAAGCGTCAATATTCCTTCAACATCCATCGACAGGAGGCACGTCTTGCGCCGTGATAGTCATACTTAATCCCCGCGTGTTTGCCGAAGATCCTGTCAAAATACCCCGCGAATATATTGCTCCGCATGTCGCAGAAAACTGCACCAGTACCTACCACCCTGCAGCTCCACAGGCAATGATTTATTACAATGGTAAATCGGAATGAAACCCCCGTAACTGCAGCTACAGATGGTCATGACTTAATCCACTCGCTTCGGACGTGCGCAAATAAATAAACAAAACGACCTCCTGTCCCAAGGACCAAACGCCCGCATTATTCCAAACAAAATCATATTTTAAGTGTGCAACGTGAAATTAATTGAATTTCTTAATTGTTTTCTACATTTTTAGGTTAGTGCAACCTTGAACCAGGGTGAACCTTAAAGGGTGCGTTTCGCACATGCAAATCGCATATAAATTACAAATTCTTGCCTTTTTATTATTGTTGTATGTTATTTCTTAAAGAAAACGTGCATAAAAAGACGTGGCAGTTGCCAGGTTCAAGGCGACTTTCTTCCTCGATGGTGGGTGGCGTTCAGTTCGCGTGCCGAGAGTAGTTTGCGGAATTTCTTTGTTTTGTTTCACGGTCTTGGTCTCGGTCTGGTTCTTGGCTCGATGCCGCTTCCGCGTGCCAAATGCAAAATGCAATACGAATGCGCACTGAAACGTATTCCGCTGCAAACGCCTTGTAAATACGCATTTGAATATATGATAAGATAACAAGCATTCATCGCTGATGTGCATACATTACACGCGTGTAGTTATTCATTTCCATTTTTCATTCCATTTTCATCACAGAGACATTCCGTAAATACCTGCATAAACCACTATAAAAGCTCTGGCTTTCTGCCTTTCTATTATAGCTTTGAGCTTCACTTCGCTGTGTTGTGTTGCGTTGCGTTGCGTTTCGTTTCGTTTGATGCATGTGCCTTAATCCCCTGACAATTCTAATGCGTTTCAAATGCGCCTTTGTTGTTCTTTTCATTTTTCATTTAATCCCTTTCTTCCGCATTTAATTTAATTCCCTCCTCATGTCTTCCACGATGACAATTAAATTAATGCGATGATTTCGTGACGAATTGCGATAGCAGTTATGCGTGATTCGTATTTTGTTCGGGGTGACTAATTAAAAATTAAACCCGTACCGTAATGCTAATGCGTTCTCTCGATGTGCATCGGAAGCATAAAGTAAAAGTAATGAAACTATTTATGCATTCGCCTGGTGGTTGAGGTTTGGCAAGTGGCGAGACCAGAATCATTTACATCTAATTTTCAGGATAACGGCTGCTACCAGCGATATATAATTTGAATAATCGTCTGTTAAACAGAATTTATTTTCATTAAAACGCACGCACCAACCAACCGAACGACCTACCGAATCACAAGGCCCATTAGCGGTCTGTAACAATGTTAATACCTCTGTTGACATCCTGACTGAACCAAACTGGAAGTACGCAGTGAATTTATGAAAAACAGAGACCAGGCCGTAGGACAGGATACTTTCATTAATTATAATAAAAACCCATACAAAACTGACACGCGTGATGAATACTTTCTGCATTCCGAAAACAATGAACCTACACCGGCAAAAAATATCACAAAATATGCATTATCCGGTGTTCTATTAGCGGCGGTGCATTAATTCAGCGGCGACGAGCCTTTTTCATGCGTATTTGTTCATTACAAACCCAATTTTCATCAAATGCGAAAGAATATGAGAACAGCACTTTCAGTAGCGGCAAAAAGCGCTTGCCGTACATTTTTTAGAGGCGATGGTAATATTCATATCCTAGCAGTAGGCAAATATTTTATTTATCCACTTCATTGTTGGCTGGTAGCCGGAGTAAAGTCTTGAGGGACCTGGGTCTTCGTGTAGTTCGTATTCGCAACGGTGCGGCCCAGCACGCACTCGATGCGAACGAGTGATACCACTCTCATTTATATTATGGCTTTTCTTTTAATCGCGCTCTTTGTGTGATTTATTATGCAACGCATGCCCAATGGTCTAATGCTTCGCGGACGCGAGCCGCATTCTTGATTTTATCGTTGCTGAAATGAGAAAAATCGCCGACTTTACAAACCAAACAGAACTGCAAACTGCAATATTTTCGAATATTCATTCCTTCATTTGTGGATAAGTAATAATTCACAATGAGTGTGAGTTGAGTCTATAAAGGGTACAGGAATCCGACGTAAACGTAAACGTGCTGATTAAGGCCATTAATTATACTTCTAATTAGAGAGTCTGCCTGCTGTGCTTGCGCTGGCCTGCTTCAAACGTTAACCGAACAAACAACAACAAATCTACGGATGAATAGTGAATAGTCAGTCGCGACACAACATGAGCCAGGGCCATAATACGTGGTGCATTTGCATTTGCATTTGCACTTTTACTATCTAACTCTGAATTATTACGCATAACCCTGGTACATTACCACTCACAGTACTCCAGCCAGGATCATAAACGCTCTGTGTGCTCTCATCCGCGTCGAGCATATAAAGAAAGCAAATATTAGTAAGTAACCAAGTTTTAATGTGTGTCAATTTCAAGGCTGAGCAACTACAAGACGCTGGATGAATGACTAAAGTTAGTGTCCTGATGTCTGATATTTGAGGTTAGAGTCGCGTCGCATCATGAACCATAACAGGATATGCTCCAGCTTCTGGTTCCACTTCTCGTACGTGAATCACAAAGGTGAATCTGCTAGCATCTGCCGGGTGAACCAAAGGAATCAGAATAAATCTAAAGTTAAATGGCCCAATATGCAAGGTAATATCCACCCACAGGCGCTGCATGCGCACGTAATAAAGTACTGTACGCGAGGGGCCGCGAATATTGTCTTTGGAAAGTTTCCACTTGTCGCCCTCCCGCCAGCTTGGAGACTCCAGCGCCAGCCAGTGTCTTCGCGTCACTTATTGCGATTACAGCCGCGACGCGTCGTCATTGTGCACACGCACCATCGTAATCCCAGCACTTTAGTAATCGCTCTGGATGTCAACTACGGTCGAAACTCATGATAAACTGTCGCCCTTTATTAGATTATAAATACATAAGTAGCAAGCGCGATCTGCACCCTGCACCCTTCAGGGAGCCAAGGAGTCAAGAAGTCACAAGCTTATGGTATAGTAAGACAGGACGGCTTGGTCTTGGCAAAAAAAGTTTTAAATTACAGGTGAGATACGTGACAGCGAGAAGAATTTATATCGACGTTAGGAAAATTGTCGCGCAATTGCGATTTATTTTATTCTGGCGTCTTTCGCAATGCGGCCGCTCTGGGTCTGGTTCTTGAATGCACAATGTCAGTATATCTTTGAGCGTGCCATTAGTGCCTGCGCCCCGAATGGGTTAAAAAATACCTATGCGATACGAAACAGTGATAAGAAGAGCAGGGGAGCGCCGACACTTCAGCACAGGACGAACGTGAAGGACAAGATAGACGACACTCGAAACGTGACCCGATGTTAAAAATGTTTTTCCTTTAACCAAAAAAGCAGAGAATATAAAAAAAACAAGACTATAAAGCTATAAATTTTAAATGTACTTGATATCTGACAACAAGTACTAATCCAACAAACACTTTTAAAAAGTGCGTACAAAAAGTTTTAAAAGTATATTTTTTGTGGATTTTGCAGCAGGAAAATGTAACAAAATGGTATCACAAGGTGTCACAAGGAAAAGCGCGAGCTAAACGCCATAAAAACGCTTAAATGGAATTTTAGACATGGCACGGCAGGCAGAGCAGGGCAAGGCAATGGCGATGAATGAATGAACGAAGGAAGAGCCGAGACGAGAAGAAGCTTCGTCACCTTGCACGTATTTTCTTTTATATCAGCGCCAAGCGCTTTTTTCGCGACATGGGCAATGAATGCAAAGCCCTACCGTGAAGCTTTTACTTTCTTGTAAAGTGTGTGCGGCCCTGGATGCTAGAGAATGCTTTCCACTATATGACTATCTTAATAGCCGAATGTTATCTGAATGGGCGCACGATTGCACATTGCACGAAATAAAATTATATCGCAAGCGCGCGCGGACATAAAATCCACGCAACAAAGTTTTTCTTCTCAACAGAAGAACATGATACCTACATTTGTTACCCAGACCAGTCCCAGTGGCTTGCTTCTTTCTTTCCTCTTGAAAGAAACGCAGTTCAGCTTTGTAGTAATAAATTCCAGGCAAATAAATTTCTTTTTCATTTACAAATGCAAACAACCAAGGAAGCGACCATTTCGCCCAAAATGTAGATACGTACGTACATATATGCAAATTGATTAATCGCTCTGTTTGCTTACTTGGTTGCAGTAAATAAGTCTTAAAAGTCACAACCCAGCGCGCAGTGCAGTGCTACCTTCCGGGTGCAGCCGCGAAGAATTGCTTGCAGTACTTATTCGTGTGGTAAACAAAATTGGCGAGTTTGCCATTGCATGCAAAGAAAAAGGAAGACCTTGCCGACCATCAGCGATGGTAAGTTATGCAAATTGCTGTGTCGTGACATGTTAGAACAACTGTAACGTTTAGTTTAGTTCGGTTTCGCCTTGCACAAAGTGCCATTGCGCTGGATAAACTATGCGGCGAAAAATTTCATTTTAAAACTGTACTCTTGCTCCCGTTCCAATTTCACGTTTTTCCAAAAGTTGGAATGAAATTCTAAACCTCGTTGGTTCGTCACGTCAGCGTCGCGTCAGTGCAATGCAGGCAGGTATTGAATGCCAACCACTGGCGTCACATGGACAAAAAGCTTGCATGTTTTTTTTTTCGATTTACCAGAACGAGGCTTCCATATATTTTTTTCACTTTTGTGAATCCGCAGGTACATGCAAACATTTAAAAATACAGTTTTCGATTCGCGAATTCTAATTGCCCAGAAACCTGCAGCCTACAAACAACAAAAAACACAGCTTCGAATGCAATATTCAATTATAGTGTGTACATAGGTACGCACAATTTTCTAGTTCCACGTTTTTCCTCATATTTCATCTTAGTTTTAATAATGGCACAGTTTAAAACTCAATTGTTGTTTAACTTGAACTTGCCAGGCACGTATCACTCGCAGTTAAAGTTCAAGTGAAGTCAAGTCAAGTCGAGTCAAGACATGTCGGAAAGTAGCAAGCAAGTTGGCAACAAGCAAGAAAATACAAAATAAGTCCGAAACGCTTTATACGCAATTGGGCTCTGCTCGTCGACGCAAAACGACAATTGCTAATGCCTAATGCACTCCGAGCTGCTATCACGAAGTGCATTTTGTATAAATTGCGCTTGCGATGCAGTAAGAAAGAGCGAGGCGAACTCAACATCAAGTCAAGTCGGTGTTTGGATTCAATGAGATAGACAACAAGGGCGAATTAAGGCGCAATCTGGATAACGAAAAAGGCAAAGCGGCCCTCGTTGCCGAAGGAAGGAGAGGGAAATAAGGTACTGAGTATGCACGCGCCTTAAATGATCCGACGTTAAAGTTTATGGCATTAGTTTAGTACTTTTACTCAAGACCTAAAGTAAGTAAGTACGAGTACAAGTGCAAAGTGCAGCTTGCAATTTATACAAAAGGCACGTGATAATTGACTTCCAAGGGGTTTTCCTCAGTGATTTAAGAGCACCTCCTTTGTGAGAATGTCATTTCTTCAAGAACATATTCTTTTAAGACTGTTTACTTGCATCCTGAGGGGATCTAAACCTGAACATTTATGAATGAATATATCAATGAAGCGTGTTTTCTCGTTGTGATGAATGCGTAATGAATGAAAGATACGTGTAAACGGTGCGTAAATACTGCACTGACTCAGCCTCCTAGCGGCTAAGTCACTAACAGGAAGAGTTAATGATGGGAGGCCCCTGCCTATCTGCTATCTGCGCACTAAATCGATGCGCGCACAGGATGAGCGATGAAAGCTTTACTTAGAAGTTTGAGTGTGAATGCAGCTGACTTATGCGTATGATTTATTGTTAGGCTCATCTCAAGGTACACAGAATATGTACAGTTGAAGCAAGTCAAGTCAAAGACAGGAAGATGGCTTGCGCTTAACTTGCAGCGGTTTCGTTTGAACGAATAAATTATCATGTTGACATATCAGATGGGCTGTGGACCTGAATATGTGGCTTAATTAGTACGCTTTGACATTTACACGTTAGAGACTCATATGTCACACAAACAGAATAGATTTTGTACTTATGTATTTATACCTTGGGTAAGTTCAAAAATGTTCTCTTGTTTTTTCTTGGTTAAAACACAACACGGAACCGAATAAATCTTTAAGGGCCAGTAAGTAAGTAGTCAGATGACCCAATTCCTTCGAATAAAAAATAGCAGTGTCAAAGAAACAAGCTCCATATTTCAAAGTTATCTGCGCGATTTATCAATCTTGATACGGGCATAATCACATGCAACGCGTATGGGAATGCAGCATAATTGCGAACGGATCGAGTCCTGTTATTGCATGTATGCTGTTATGGGCGAGCGAGCGAATGAAGTTTATGACCTATTTTGGCAGCTTTGGCGCGATTAGCAAGCCGCGAATAACGCGCCACTGCGACGTGGATGATAAATGAACCGACAGGCAGGCAGCAAGCAAGTTTTAAGTAACGCGTGCGACCATACTTTATGCGCGAATGTCGACTGACGAGATCGATATTCATATACATACATACACCTGGCTGCCGGAAGGAAAAGTTGAATTATTAAATTACCACTAATACTAACTACCGTCGACTCTCCTCTCACATGCAAGCAAACTAACCTAACCGCCCACAACAAAACGTAACATAAACATGCAAATTGCAAAATTGCTCGCGGCGAACTAAGACCCAGACCAAGAAGAGGAAGAAGACGTTGCGCAAGAGACTTGCAGTTTCATTCACACAATCAGCAAGTAGAAAGAAAGCAAAGACTAACACTGAAATTCAGAGTCTGCGAGTGTCTCGAGAGACTAGTGCTCATTGGCTCGGCTCGGCCGGAGTTTGCAGTTTCTTTAAATTTTCAAAGAAAGCAAGAAGCCAGAGTATGAATATTATTTCTCCAGAGGACGTCGCCGCATCGTATTGATTTATTATTTATTTTATTCTATTTTCAAATAAAAGAAGTAATAATCAAGATGTCGGCCTCGCAACGGCAAAAAGCGGAAGCAGGCAAGAAAAAGTGTTGATGTTGGATAAAAGACAAAATGATATAAATGAAGACATCAAAGAGGTGCCAGCAAGTATAACATCTTCTTCCGTCTGCCGTCACACAAGCTCACTGAGCCTTTGCCGAAAGTTGGCAGACTGAACTCCTAAGACGCCTACGTCTTCGTCTTCGTAGGACTACTGTTTATTCGAACTAAAAATCCTGCATTTTTGACGCTTCGCTTATCTACTTCGCTACTTTTGATGTTTCCACGTTTGATTTAATAATTTCACGCGTTACGGCTCGTTGCAAAATGGGAAATAACAATGAGCTACAATAAAAGAGCTTTACACCTGAAGCCGTAAACTTTGTTTTGTTTCATTTTATTTGTCTGTTGGTGCATAGAAACTTTTTAGTTTGCAGGCAAGTGTAGTACAGGTAATGCATGTTTTAGTATCAAGTAGGTACGTTTTTATATTTAAATATTTAAATGCAAGCGTCAGCTAATAAAATTGAATTGAATTTGTTAAAAACTAGGATAAAACGCGCTCGGCATTGAAATAAAGTATGAAAAAGTGAATTAACATTATAACCATAATAAACTACAAAGGATTAAAGTGGCTCTGAAAATTCGTGCTTGTATATGGAGCGCGTGCATGTTAAATATGCAACAAAAGTATGTAAATTGTAAAATTCCAGGCGAAAATAAAACTCTCGATCATTTTTCCTCGTGCTGTTCTCGCAGCAGATAAAATACATTGTAATATTCAATGAAAAAATTTAATTTTCTCGCAATAAACCTGCATAAATGTTTCAAACAACTCTTCGCTTCCCATCGAATGTCAACATCAATAAGAGAAATCGCATACACACAATCTTCTGAGACCAAAAATCCTACTGTCATGTCGACTTCACTAAGGATTTCACTGATGTTTGCATTTTTCTTCGTACAAACAAGTGTCAGTGAAACAAATTTTTGATTTTAAATTTAAAATATCATAGAAAAATATAATTACCTTGCACTGTCAGGCGCTGTCGTCATTACTCAACAATGTGAATCAATTCTTTGATAATTAACATTCAATTAGACATTGTTAAATATTTGCTTAATGGATTGATTAATTACGCAATTACATTTAAAATTCTCATTTAAAATGCAATTTCCATTAGTGTGTCTCTTAATTAACAACGAGTATTTATTTTCAGTCTGTTTACTCGATTGCATCAGAACTATTTATTAATTAACAAAATTAACTAATTAATGAATTTTTCGTAAAACGAAATTTTTCAAAGTTTGTAACTTTTCACCGACAGCAAGCACATGGACTGTGGTGCACGGCAAAGTTGGACGCGATCGCGTTCGGAGCGCTTGCGTTGAATTGTGGCAGCGGCGTCGCGACGTCGTTACTTGCCGAGCGCCGACGCGCAACTGGCTGGTTTCGCTTCGACGTTTGTTTTCCGCACGAATCCACGGATTCTCTCGCCAAACGCATCACGCAACTCCTCCATTCACACCGAAAACATTTACAAAATCGCATGGAAAACCCTTCATTCCTAAACGTCTTCCGTCTAAGGTCTTAAATCTGCGTTAAAATTAAACTAAACCCGTCCGAACAAGTCACACAATCAGTGAAATATGCACGAGTCGCCGGTAACTTATGGTAGCTTTTACGCGAAATACCAGAAGTGACTTGACTTGGCTACTTTTATTGGTCGTACAATCAGAATGAAGTGTCTTAACATTTAAACGCCGGTTTAGTAGGTACTTTTAGTACTGCATCCCAAGCAACAGACAGATCCTCATTCAAGTTGCATTCGTTTGTTGTGTTGTCAATTCGTCCTTTTTGCTTTTGCAAAGGTTCGACCGGACGGACCCACGGACTGTTCATTGGGATTACTTTAAATTCCAGCACATCGAGCACAAGCACAAGCCTCTAAGTGCACGAAACGACACGACTAGTGCCACAGTTGGTGTGCTTTCTTTCTGTACATCTTCAAGTACGAGGTGCAGTGCAATGCAATTGCAGAAGCACTTTATGAACACATCGTCGGAACATCGGTGACATCCGACGTACGGGTTCAATCTGAAATTTGCAAAGTACTCGCCGTCGACCGCAGCGAGCGGGTAATCGCATGTCTGTCCATTTGCTCGCCTAATAGGATTGCACTTCACGAGAACTCGGCGTTCGCAAGTAACTTGTAACTGCAATTGCATTACATTCGATTAGTCGACGCTGGATTAGTTCCTTTTTAGTCTCCTTATCAATACGAAGGAAAGAATAATAAATGCATTCGCGTGACAACAACGTTTCAGTTTATATTCATGCGAATCATTCATTCATTCATTGGAGTAGAGTGAGAATGCAATAGAAGAAATAAAATCGAACGAGTTGAGTTTTGAGATGCGTGCCACTAACAAGCAGAATCACTTAGACTCACTTAAAGGATGTCACATTCGTCCATTGAAGTGACGAGCGCCAAATGGCGCACGACTATTAAGTACCTGCTCATTTAAAGCCGCAAGTGTTAAGTGGCAATTTAAAATTAAAACCATCGCGTATAAAATGCACCGACAGCAACGCAGGCAGCACTTTGCCAAAGTGTGAAAAGTTTTCTTCTGCAAGTCGATTTTCGGTTAAAGAAAACTGTTTACAACTCGTGAATACGACTACGAGAAGTAGTCTACGAAGTGGAGAAAAGTTCATATGAAAATCAAACTCTTCAACTCGTTCAACGCCTTCGCAACGTAACTAAATGAAAAGTTTGCGATGAATTTCACATTTCACTATTGAGGCGCTAACAGGTATGGTATGGTATAGTATGGTATGAAATAAAATGCTTTTCTTGTAGCACTTCTCCTTCAGCAGCCTCTCGAATGAATTCTAACGTTACAAATCGTCTTCCGGCTCGAATAAACGCAACTATTGAAAGTTACTTTATGTGTAACCAGAAACCTTACTTCCAAACTTAGTGTTGGCTTGCACTCTGAAAAATTTGTCAAAAAACTTCGCAGACTTCCTAAACCCGGAAGAAATGTGTAAACAGTCAGTGGAAAGTCCGCAAAATTTAAATTTAATTTAGACCATGATCACACATAATGCCAGTGTCCGTTCGGTCTGGTCCGAAATTCTCAAAGCAAACATGAGTATGAGTTCAAAGCTTAGACCCCTCTGCCCTCATCTCATCATCGTGTCGTCCTGATCGTCATCATTATCCTGTATTTTATGGAATAACATATTTTAACACAAGCCTGAGCTGCGTCTATGTCTGTCCGAAAAAGCACGTCGACGGCAGGATATACACGTACATCTGACTGGGAATTCGCACGTCCTAATGAAATTATTATATCGGCCGCTTGCGTCGCTGCGCGTTTCCGGTTTACATGTATGGGGAGATATACTCATTCGTATACTTCTTCTGTCAGTCAAACAGTCAGCTTGCGCCAGAGCTGGAGCTTAATGTGAACGCAAACCCACGAAAATCCGCTTTATGTCATTTTCGCTTAATTTAATTAAGACGTATTCAGCCGTGCGTTTACGTTTACGTTCACGTTCATTCCTGCTCGCACATGTTCATATTAAATTTATCTAAATGCTATTATTCTACGTATGTACTCACTTAACTTAAACCATTCTGCGTTTTTCATTGCGTATCGAGACTCACCTGTAACAGAAAGAAAAAAAAGTCTTAAATTCATGACAAACTCTTATAAAAACAATATTTTTCATGGCTTTTTGTAAAGAAAAAACTGTAATATAAAACCCAAGATTCTAGGAGAAAGTGAACGAAGATGAATGGAAGATCCCTATGAATTATTACCTATCAATATAACCCAACCAAAAGGCTGAAAGAAAATCAAAGAAGAACGTCGCATTGCTTTTTGAAGTTATTTTTATTACGTAAGACGTTGGTGCGCAAGCACATCGCACACAGTTGTACTGGCTAAACCTCTACAAACTCCCAAACCCAAACAAGCAATTAATTAGTTAAAAGAAGCGTTTGATTTCCACCAAAACAGCAACATTTAAACAAATAAATATTCCGGCCGTATTAAACCTATAAATCCAAAAACAATACAAAAATAGCCGAGAAGTGTGCAATTAATGGCTTGCTCGTCGCCCCAGCCCAGCACTTTCATTTTTACTGAAACACTGAAAGTGTTCACGAGTTGTTGAAAAGTTGCAGTAAAGTGGAGTGATGGAGTGAAGTGAAGCACTCGCAATAAAGTTACACTCCAAACCTGGCTGGCAGTCCAGTATATGCGTAAATTGGCTTCGTTTAATCCGAAATCTGCGCGAACGCGCGCACAAGCGCAAGTGGAACTCAAACCTGGCCTTGCTGAGCAGGGGGTTGGATTGTTAAAGCGCAAGTCAAGTAAAGATAGAAAAATCAGGACGAAACAACTGAAAGACAATGTCCTTCAGTTATCATTGAATTCGCCGTTAAATATCGATGATTTGAGACACCAGGTGTGACAATTTTAAGGCTCCCAAGTCTCTGATTAATTAAACTCGAAATGATCTTTTGGGCGTGAGTCCTGAGTCCTTTAACACTCCAAAATACAAGAAGTGAAATGATAGATCAATACGTAAGTGCAGTGCGAGAGAAAGACACAATATGCATCTTCAATTATTAATAGAGCCGCGATGAGTTGAGATGGAGTTCGCATCGGCTGGAAAGTTGCGATCGAAGTACGCCACGCTGCCTCCGATATCTGCAGCGATAATGATGGTATCGAAGCGTATTCATTTCCGGGTCTTGTTTAAAAAATCCAATGCCATTGTATCGTCTCTGGCAACCCTCAGAGCGCAGTGCGACTGAGACTTAGACGGCTTAAAACGATTCCGCAAGATTTATCCCTTTTTCTCCTATGTACGCATATTCACCTCGTTTTTGCCTTTCTTTCTTTTTCTTGTTTTCATACCTTCCTTCAATGCAGATAAAAAGATGCATAGAAACGAGTCAAAGTAAGAATCTCAATCTGCACAAAGTACCCGTGCTGTGCTAGTGGAAGGTGTGAAATGAAGATTTCATGCAATTGTGTAAGCAGCAGCCAAGATTTTCTTCCTTCACCTGATTGCTACAAGAAACGACGCTAATCCCGACGCGCAGCGCATAAAATATACACATTGAATTTCGCTAATCCTTTCTGGACGAGCACTTCTAACTAAATCTTCAGACAAGTCTGAGACAAAAAATAAGAACTAAGAAACCAACAAAAATCTTAATTAAATGCGGGCGGGCGGTGTCGCCAAAAGTACATTTGAAAACGTAAAAAATGCACTTTTGTGTGAAACGTTTTGTGTAATAGAATATCGAATTTAACAAGCATGTAACACGATTACTTCAAGAGTTTAGTTTAGCTGGCATTGAGTGGAGATCAATATACCAAGCAAGCAAACAAGTAACCACCCAACAGGATAATACAGTACAATAATACAATCATGTACCTACTTCTGTGCTCTGTTCTGTTACATTCCTAACAAAAGCACAATACAAAGTAACTCAGGGCTCGACTGGATAAAGGATTATATTTCCCAATTGATGCAATTAGCCATTGAAACGTCCGTGAAACGTCAGTCTACATGCCAATTTAAAATAAATTTCCAAAATAAACTCACAATTACCTGGCAAAGTTAATTTTCTTGCTATTTTTAGCAGGCAGGCGTGTATTGAACGCCACATTGATTTCACAATCAGTGATGCAAGTTTAGTTGAGACGTTAGTTCCAGCAAGAGTTCAGTTCTGGGGACACTTGAGACTCGGTTAAATTCTGATACACTTTGTTGCAGGAGACCGCTTGTGAAATATTTTTCATTCCCGTTTACATTCAGTAATAACAAGATCATTTCTAAAGCTTATGCCATTTGTGTTGGCTACCAAGGATTAAGGATAATAGAACAAACGTACATATTTCTTAACAAAAGAAGTATTTCTGTGCCAAATTTTAAAAATTAATCGTATTCAGGAACAAACACAGCACTTCTAATCTAAACGCTTATCGTTCATACTGATCCTGGTCCTTGAAAGACAAAGAAATATTTAGTTCAGCTAAAAAGGATTTTATCTCTGTGCATAAATCTAAATCGCTTTTGCATTCCCAGCTCGAGTCGAGTCGAGCTGCAATCAGGATAAAGCAAGAGCGCCCCGCCATGCCATGCATCGTGCTGAAGACGTACATGTAGGCGGAAAAGTCGTTCCTCGTGCAATTCTTCGGCGAGTCGTTGAGTCCCGAACGCACTTTATACGTAAATGCGTAAATTTAGCGCGTCCCATTGTCGCGTCCTTAAACATATCTAAATCCTCCTTAATGAGGCAAATTCAAGTGGAAAATACATACGCTCCCGGTGCCCACACAGACAAAGCCTAAGATGCAGGCTACTGGGTACTCAAACACAAATCTGCGCCAAAGACGAAGGAGACGAAGGCAAGAACAGGGAAGACGATCACACAAATGTGAATACGAATAGGGAGTTACAGTAGGGTTACTCAGCAAATTGGAGCACTAAATGCGTGCGATGTCGGCGGATGCAGTGCTCTGTGCTGAAGCACAGTTTCCTTCGGAATTCTTCGACGAGCACTCCATGCTGCTGCACGCATTGCAGTACTGTATGTAAAGTAAGGGACTGGAGATTCAAGAGAACCGAGAGCAACAATACAAACCCGGAAATGCCCTCGCGCTAGCTTTTGCGCTCGATGTCAGTCAGGATACCAACGAAGGGTTCGAGTTCGACTTCGACCATCACTCATGTATCGCGTCACAACAATGTATTGTTTGTCACTGACTGACTGCGAAGAGAATGCTTTGTGGTTTTCCACGCATGATTATTTATATCTAGTGAAGTCTCTTCGCTCCACTTCATCAAATGTAAATTTCTTACAGGACAAAGGACAATAAAAACAAACACAATCACAATCCCCCTCTTTTTATTCTTCTTTTGCTTCTTTGAAAAGAAAATCTTTGAAAAGAAAAAGTTTTATGAAATATTCTCCTGTCATTTCATTTTCGTTTTATGTCTGTTTTTATATATTTTCTAATAAATATCCGAAGAAAAGTAGGTATAAACGCTTAGGAATTTAATATAAGTACCTGAGGAATACCTAACCCCGTTCACTTCATACGCGTATCTAACACAAGCAAACAGTCGTTCATTTATTTTCATCGCTCATGTGCACTTAGTTTCATCTTTCCTGGCTGACTGCAAAGAAACCTCGACTTCATCATACACCATTCATCCTGCTGCTGCTTGGTGTGTTGGCTGCCTATCGCATGCTCGGCCACACATATTCACAACTAGCTATTTCGGTATGCAACGAAAATAAAATACATACATCCAAGTAAAAAGCCTCACTGAAGTTGAGTCAGGACGGAAGAAGCAAGATGCCAGAGCATATCTTAGATGATCGCCCTGTAAATAGGACTTTAATATCTCGCATATGCGTCAGTCAATGTATGCATGCGCCGCTTCTATTTATCATCTTACAAGAACCGAAGAAAGCAAGCAAGAAAGGGCGAATAAGGGTTGACGAAACTGAAACTGAGATTGTCAAGCATGATGAAACGACACGCCGAAAAAAACAAACTGCGAGCAAACAACAAACTCTCATCTTATCGTGTACTTCACGTCCTAAATGCTTAGAAAACTTGTTCCGCCCCACAATAGACTGCGATGTGTGCAAAGACTAAAAAGTTCCAAAAGAACAAGATGCCATCCATATGGCTTCGCTCTCGCTTCTTTCATGCACGTAAGCAAGTATTTTTAAATCTCAAATCTTAAATCTTCAATCTCGAATCTTGTTTGAATCTAAAATCAAAAAAGTTATTTAAGAGCCCTTAACTCAAGTCAAGTTAAGAGCTGTCTTGTCTATGCGTTTAGGTTTCAAAGCTATTATTAATAACTCTCGGTGACTGCATGTTGAAAGAAATGCACAAAGTAATAGAGCTTTTAACTCTTACTTAATTATTTCAATATTTAATAAACAAGACACATGAGAAGCAATGCACTAAAAGGCAAGGCAACCAACGAGCTACAAAGCCCAGTCCCATATGTCTTTCAATATAAATTAAATTTTATGAAACTTTATATTCCTTTTGAAAATCTCCCAGTCTCTGGCTTTAATAAGCAAGAAATGGGAGCATCGTCCACGTTCATTTCGTCTTTTTCTCTTTCTTTTCATCTTCGAGTATCACATGTTAATATACTCGTAACCATAAAATATAATAGAATACAACGTTTAATAAAAGAGAAATTTCTGTTCGTCTTTTTGTTCGATTAGCGAACTGAAAACCAAAACGCACGCCACACGTACGAGTTTTGAATTCAAGACGGTGATTTAGATGCTCCAGTGCGCAATTGTTAGAAAGAGGCGAAAGGAAAGGAAAGTCGGAAAGGGTTGGTGTCGTTTTGTGTTTAAATTGAAATTAGTGCGTTTCGAGAGTACAATCTGCTCGGCAGTTCGCTACCCTTCTTGGGAAATGCAGCTGCAGCTCAAACCTAATGTACATATTTGCATAAGTATTAGATGTCTTGTCTTCCTGTTCTGTTCGCTGTGCTTTGCATCTCACGCACCGCAGCGCAGTAGCATTGCAAATAGCAGCATTTAAGAGCACAAAGAAGCCGAATTAGAGCACCAACAACGACATTCAGCCTGATTGCCAGACTGTGATATAGGCGGAAACTTGCAGATAACTAAGTTAATTGGATATTTGGTTGTTTACATCCATACAGTTTGATATACCTACACACGTATCTATCTATGAGGGAAGTAAGTCAGAGTACTGGTGTGGTGTTTGAGAAGCAACATCTACTCGTCGTAGATGCGTCGTCTCTATTACGAGCAAATAATAAAGACAATTTGTGCGTGGTTTATTCAGCAAACATAGCGACGCAGTATTGCACTAGCAATCATTGTCAATTGGTTCCTAGGAGCCAGGATGTATACCTACACGTGTGTAGTGTGGTGTGGTTTAGTTTATTTGCCCATGGCATTGGATCTCATCGCGTTCGCACACAGAATTATTTACTCATGAGTATGCATTATTAGTATCAGTTACCAGAACCAGAATGTTACGTAGAGAACTAAAGCCCTGAAGTAATAGTTCCCGTCTAACTAAGAGTAATAAAAAGTAAACAAGAGTGTTGATTAAAAATTAATTATTAATTAATTAACCCATCAATCAATGAGTCAATAAGTTTATCCAGACTGAAAAACAAATAAGGGTTGACAAAATCATTGGGGGTGGCTGGTAATTCTGATACAATATCATTGAAGAGCGTAATTTCATTGAAAAAATGTTGTCTTGTCAAAGACACAAGCGTAACGAAATATTGCAGTCACGATTCTGCAGTCTGGTTACGGTACATCTTCAGAAAGAAGCAGACCGTGGCATGCCTGCCCTTTTGGCTGACTACTTCCCCTTCATCCGCGTACGTACGTATGTTGAGATTATTGTTTCAGCTTTGTTTATTTCTGTCACCTCTCGACCTCTTCCCCTCATCATCACTCTTACGTCTTCTGTTTTTCTTAAGACTCAAAACTTTCTTCAACTTGCTTGGAATATTTGACAATTGCAATATACAAAGTCCTGCAGAATCTTCAAGAAACTCAAGAATCTTATGTTTTTGAATGCGAATTTCAAATTCGCAACCAACGAGTGTAATAATACTCGCATCGCGCGCACGGCGTTGATTTGTTATTTGAAGATGCCAGGCGGTGAGACACAATATGGGCACGTCGCGCTCGTTTGTATTCCGCAGCAGTGATTTAATCTGATACACGAATGAAGGAGAGAAGAGACGCATCATCTCGATCTCAATAATAACGCAACGACGACGCACACGTAGCGGGCATGAGCATGTTGCACGTGCACACATAACTTCAGGCATGGGGATGCAACTATAATAGATCCGCCGCATCCGCCTCCACCTCCGCCGCCGCCGACGATCTGTTATCGCAGCAGACGCCTAACCTAGCCTGCGCCTTCTCTTTTTCGTTCATTTTCGTCGTCTGTAACTATAACTAATGTTCATCTCATCGTCGCTCAGTGAGTGTGAGAAAAGATACAAAATAACCAGAAGAGCGAACTAGGCTCAGGCTCAGCATCGGGCTTGGGTTGTCTGCCAAAGTATAAGAAAAGGACAAAGATGCCCAAGAAGAACAAGAAGCAGAAGATGTCTGTACGGCTCCTGCATAACAATCGGCTGGTTCATCTAAATCCGGAATTATCTGGATCTAGGTCTATGTTTAGAAATGAAACAATTCGCATTTAGTTAAGTTTAGTTGGGTGGGTGGTCGACCAGAAATAATACCCTAATGCTATGCAAATCCATTAAAAGTTCATATTCATCAATGATATGTATGCTGGAGTAACAGTGACATACATTATCGAGCGCAAAAGCAAAGTAGAAATATTAAACTGGCTGGTGGCGCATGGCGTGGTGAAATTATTCATGAAGCTGTCGGTTGTGTCAGAGCTGTCGGCAAACTTAGGTGAAGTTCACATTGTGTCCGCTTTGCTATACCAGAACGCGGGTCTCAGGACTCTGAACTGAACTGATTTAATCATTACCAAGCCAAGCCAGGCCAGCAAATATGTAATTCATGAACGCATTAGTCTATTACAAGAAATCTCCATTATGTGCTCTATACTAATATGTATTATAGAATCCACGTGCCGTGCCTAATAAGCTACTACCACTATACATATTTCAATACAAAACTGCACAAAAACCAAACCAAATCCAACCCACACCAACTTTTCAATTACAAATGCCGTAAGTCTTTGCAGAATTAAATGTGAAAGTCAAGGGCACATTATATATCCGAGATTCCTTCCTCCTATTCTCTTCTCTTAGTAGAAACCAGAGTCTTAAGTATGATTTAAGTCGCAATTGCCAGGACATGCTGGTAACATGTCTTGGAGGGCAGGACACGCCGCGTGGCACTTACGTCCACGTCCTCCGAGCGAGCGCCTTTATTACAGGTTATTACAGTAGTATTTTCAGCTTATGCGTCGTCCCGACCGACAATAAGCGGCGAAATGCTGAAATAACGCGCGTCACATGAATCCTCAATCCTCCGCATCCTACAATATCTTGAAATCGTTGATTAACGAGTGTAATATTACATCTTCCGCTATAGTTTCATTCAGTTTTTAGTGGCTCTAATCTACAATTAAATTAGAAATTTTCCAGCTCATTTAATAGTTGTGACGCCCACGCAGCGGTGTAGAACAATGAAGACTAATGCGCTACATGTCTTTGAAATGCCTGCCAACATTGTTGCTGGCATTTAGCATGTTAGTTCCTTTCTCCTTTACGTTGTCGTCCTGCGCGTCGGATGTATGAGTATTTAGTGTACACGTGAGGAATTCCACGTGCAGTGCAAACACGAAGGGCACAGGCACAGGCATGAGTACAGTGACAGAAGTAAAACACAATTAGATTTAAAGCAAGGCACAAGTTGCGCGAGCACCGCCAACAGAACAAACGCAGTGAAACTGTTAATGGCATTGAGCAAAGAAGGCAGGTATTGAACGCATGTACGTGTAAGAAATTCAGTATAAACTCAACTATAAATTACTTACAACTCTGGATTAATGTTCATGTCTTTTGAGCTCAAGCTCTTCTTTGGCCATAGCATTGTATGAAATGTTAGGTTATCTTATGTTATGTTATCCTTTCTCGTTCAATTTTCCCTCAGCTTCGCTTATTATTGAATTAGCGTTCTATCTGCGGAAATAATAGAGAGAAATAGGATGACCAATGAAGGTTCATATCGAGAACGCGTTGTCTATCTGCTAGCATCCACGTATCCATCTCGGAAGAGTGCAGTCCGTCCAGTGGATGTGCAAATCGAATTACGGCAGCCCGACGTGGACGTGAACAACGCCGGCCGGAAATGGAAGCGGTGGCTGGCTGGCGAGCCGGGAATGCCCCAGGGAGTTGTCAGAGGCCCTCGCGCGCGTCATGTTTATCTAGCTGTTGTATTGCCATGACGGAGGCGGCGAGCCGTACACGACTTACTAATAATTCAACACTAACATTCGCCAAACGAATAACCAACTTTTAATAATAAAAAAAACACCACAAAGACGGTGTTTGGTACTTTATTGCGTCGATAATTGCACGCATTGGCGCATAAATATTTTCGCAATTAAAATGGAATCAGGCGCGTATTAAAAAGCAACCCTTTGCCAAGTCATTTGCGATTGCGAATGCGCTTTATGAATAATCCCCGCCGAATAGAATTTATTTTCAATTATGTTTTATTGACTGCAAAATGCAGAAATGTTTATTTATTTATTTATATATTCGGACGTATGTATGTACATACTGTCAAACTTCCTGAATGAAGAGTTTTATTATAGTCTGACGTTTCATTATGATTTGCTTTATTTCAGTGAGTGGCTGTTTTGATATTGAATATTTCGTATTTTGAACTGAAAATACCAGCGAATAGAGCAGAATAGTAGTGAATATAGTGAACTAACTGACTGTTGTTTTGTTCATTTCAGTTCACTTGTGGAATGATTGGCATTGCACATCCAACAAAAATTATACCCATTTGCAACAGATGCCCATTATATAAATGCACCACCTGCCAGCCACAAATCCATATTCAGTAATCCATAAATAAATAAATAAATACTCATACGTTCATTTCAACGTGACGTGCAGGCATTTTCAAGCAAACTAAAGTAACGTAAAGTAATTACTTCTCTCGATAGTCAAGCGCAAGCGCAAGCGAGTAAATTGTCAAAGTCACGACTCAATTAAGCCTATAAAAGCATTAACGTCTTGTCTTCTTCAGCAAGAGACAAACGCCAAACGAACAAAAATAAAATACTCCTAACTAATTAAGTAAATAGTCTGCTCGCTTTGACTCTGCTTTGCTCTACTCTGGTCTGCTAGTGCTAGGCTAGGCTTCTTTAAATTATAGAAACATGTCGTGTGCCCGCCTGGAAAAACCAAACTAAACCAAACCGAACGAAACGAAACGAATTCCTTAATTGGCAGCGGCGCGGACGCGATGGCAACAACGTGACGTGCACAGACGACAATCCAGAAGACACACCACGCCAACCTTTGGCATTCTCGCTTCGTTTCCGCCCGCCACGCTCATTCGTGTCTTTCTTATTTCATTTCCAAAAGTCTGCCTTCTTGCAAACTCTAACTCTAACTTGAGCTCCAGCTCCTTATTCTCTAGCATTCTTTTACTAATTGGAAATATTTCCAAACGCGTGAAAAATTAATGATCCATAAGAATAAGAAGAAACCCCCAATAGAAAGTTACTCTAAAGACAAAATTCAGTACTAATAACACTGCATCTTCTTGAAAAATCCTTTAAAACTTATACTTTAAAAGTCTGTTGCTGGATTATTGTAAGTGTTATCATTTATGTATGTCACGTGAAGCTGTTATTCTTTCTTTGCGCGATAAGACTTCTTCCCAGCACCATCCAAATGCAAACTCTCTGATTCAGACGCAGACACGAAGTTATACTCAAAGTGCAGAAGCATTTCTGTTTCCTATTCTGCTCTCGTCGTCTGACAGCGAAGCTGCCTTGAGAAGAGAAAATGTGAGCGAGTGTTGCGCTGCTATTGCCGAGAGAAGTTCGAATTCGGCAAAGATATCAAAGCGCACACATACTAAAATTTGCATGGCAAAGACTAGCACTGGCAAGCGTAGGTCAAAGCGGCATCCTTGCCGGCTTCTAACAATCACACGAAGCGAAAGCGAAGTGTTCTTCAGCACGTATTGTTAGTGATATCGGCATTCACCGCGAGTACACAAGATACTAGACTACACACAACCAGGAGCACTCGCTTGAGTGCAAAGTCAACGAAAACCAAATCAGAAAATGGACATAGCAAGATGCTTGAATACTATCAGTAGAGACCTCAAGTAACAAGTAAATTTCAGAAAAAGATTCTACGCTTACCCTTGATTCCCTTAAGATTTAAAATACCAAACTTGAAGTTGTAGGTACGTACCTGTAACAAAAATAAAAATATTCAATAAAAGGTAGGTACGAAGCATTTTAATATAGTAATTTCGGTTTTAATGGCACGTCTAAAACGAAATTAGAATTTAAATTAAAATGTAGATTTTCGTCGCAAGCCACGAGCAGTGAGCAGAGGAATTCGACGAAATGAATGAGCAGTCTAGGCTCGCCCTTCGGAGTGAAAGTGAGAATCTCCAAGTTGGCAGGTCCTCGAAAGGAAGAGCGCCTGGGCGGCAATGAAAGCAAGGCCCAACCAAGGCTCGGTTCGGGCCCCGAAAGGCAATAAAATCATTGCAGGGGAAAACGACATGCGGCCGAGAGGTACATGAGAGCGTTCTAATTATGTCTGCGGAATCCGCCAAATACCGTGGTGGCGACACCACAATTACCGCCAACGCCGCCGACATCATCATCACCTCTTTCATCGACGCCACAATTAAATATCAACCATGCAGTCTTAAGCCGTAAGTCCTGACTGAACGCTTGCGATCTTAATGTTTACTTTTTAATGAAAAAACTTTGATTTGATTCCATTTCATTTCTGGAGTGGCGAGTTTTAATTACAATATCATGATGATATTAATTAAACGGCCAAGCAGCCAGACGCGCTGAGGCGAGAGAAAATATTAAATTAAACCTCAGTCACTTCCCCTCAAAGCCAAGCAGGACGAAGGGTGGAATGCATCCTGCAAGTGCGAGTGCTCAACTCAAGGACTCCACCGGAGTGCTACCACCAGACCGCTCTAGTGACATCTTGGCGAACTACTTGGTCCTATAACTCATTCAATGCTCACCAGGCGCTCACCTGGCCTGAACTTGCAAGAACTTCTAAGCAACATGAGCAAACAAGCCACTAGCTTTAGAAAAATAAATAAAACTGAAGGTTAACACTAACGATGGCTTAAGATTAATGTACTATGATTGTGGTGTGGTAATGAGCGTGATTGGAATTGTCCAAGGGTGTTGTTTTCGTTCGTGCTGTGCAAGAAAATTGAAAGACCGCAGGGCAAGGACAATGGAAAATAATAAATGGCATCGGTGTAATCACATGCAAGATCGGCATAAGTGCGTTAGCCGACTTCATATGTCAAAATAAGCAACCTGTGAAAACAAACCACCATTCGTTTAGTTTGCGATAGGGAGGTAGAAATGCAAGATGACAAAGTGCTTGTCAACTTTTTCGTTTCACTGGCGATTTTTCATACAGCAGTATCAAACTAAATGCACAGGTCGTGTGAGTTGTAATGGAATAAACATTGTGATGCATGCATGATATGAAGTCAACTGAGCAGAGTGCCGAATTTCCATTGAAATTGTCAAGCAAGTGCACAGCAACGGGACATCACGTCGGGACAAATTGCACAGTTGCGTCGTTCGTCACGTAGCCGGTGCTTTGCAATGCAATCGCGCGTTGGTGCTAACCGCACTGACACTACTGGGTCATTATGCATGTCCGAGAGCAGGAATATGCCCTAATCAAATGACCAGACATTACGAAGTAATTGTCGTTGCTCTTGCACTGCTCGGCTAGCAATTCGCTTCACTTGCTATCCTATACTAACCTTCGCAGTGCAGTTCAAGTAAAGTCGACTAAACTCAAGTCAATTCAGCCAGCTGAATATGTTTATGCAGTCAACAGACAGACAGACAGACAGACAACAGGTCGTAAAAATGCTTACAGTTGCATACAAACCAAGTACAAATACGAGTTAAATTAAATTCAAATGCAATTCAATAAATTGCTAGCGAACAAGAGCTAAACAAGAATCAATAAGTCAATGGCAAGCCATGGCATTTTTATGAGCGGGTGCATGTCTGAAATCTTCTCCTTCGCCAATAATAACTGACCATCCTTCAATGTAATCAGCTTTTTACGTTTGGCACACCTTTATAGTCTGTAGTCCGTTCTATTCTACTATTTTAACGACACAAGCGAACTAAAAAACTGGGCTTAGACCGACTACTAAACTTAATGACACTTTTATTCCTATAAGAACTTTACAGAAATCTGTTTTTTGCATTGGTCCATTCAGAAATGCACAAGGCAACCCACAAAGTTTTATCTCCCATGTGATTTATGCGCGTTTTGACTGGGAAACCCATAAAAAGTTTGAATATTTCTGCGATGAAATAAAAATATTTTCGCAGGGGCCAGATTATAAAAGTATTTGTTATAAAGGGCATGCCGTGACACGTCTGAAAAAATCACTTTGGTCATTTTTCAGTAGCGTACGAAGAAAGAACGCGCAAGGAAGGAATGTCTTGACGATGGCGATTGCGCGTTAAAGGATCATATGTCACAAGTCAGCGGTTTCTTATCCGCGGCATGCCCGTCAGGAACGGAACACCGAGTGCCCGCTGGCACAACATCAATTACGCGAATGAACCCACCTGGAGGCGCAGGCGCTAGCGTAAGGGCATTAAAATTAGCCCACTATTGTCGCATGCTGCTTTGCATACCACTCACTGACCAGAGTGTGAGATTTGTGTACGTCCGCCTCGAATGTCGTTATCGTTTTCATGTCCCTGTCGGTGATAAGACACACGCGTGCCGGCTCGGCCAAACCGGTCAAATGATTGATGAACGCACCATTAGACCATTAGAAATACAATCCCACGACTAAATTAATTAACTAAGGCCCGTTTTTACAATCACAATTTACTCTAGGGTTAAAGGTGGAAT